>APFE030311441.1:10459-47631 GCA_000404065.3 Pinus taeda | reverse complement strand
CCTTCACCTACTTCGTATCTCAAGGGATGCTCAAAAGTCCAAGTAGTGGATCAACTTCTACAACACCGCGCAACTATGGTCACCCATCTTCGAGAGAATCTTCATCAAGCTCAGAACCGCATGAAGCAATAGGTAGACCAGCATCGCTCAGAGCGCCAATTTCAAGAAGGGGCTCAGGTCTTTTTACGGCTCTAACCATATAAGCAAAAATCACTCAAAGACAAGGGATGTCAGAAACTCTCTCCCAAATTCTATGGACCATATCAAGTACTTCAACGCATTGGAGATGTGGCCTACAAGTTGGCTTTGCCACCTACCGCAAAAATCCATCCAGTTTTTCATGTCTCATGCCTCAAGAAAGTGATTGGAAACAATTGCAGAATTCAGACTAGTCTACCAGAATTGGACGAAGAAGGATCCATCTGGCTTCAACCAGAATAGGTCCTCGACACACGAGTCAAGCAACTGCGCAACCGCATGATTAAGGAAGTCCTAGTCAAATGGAAGGACACCTCTCCATAAGATGCAACTTGGGAGCCAACCACTATTCTGCAACAGTTTCCGCAGCTTCAGCCTTGAGGACAACGCTAGTCTTAAGGGGATGGGCATGTTAGGGTCCCACCCTAACACCCTTATCTATGTAATGGGACCACGTCATAGTCAAGAGTCAATAAAGCCCATATCAATAATTGTAAGTGGTTAATCCGCAACTAATATCGGAACCACAGTTAGTTGCAAATGGGTCGTAGTATTAGATATATGGTATTAGTAATACACGATATTGGCCCGTGGTATTGCACGTATGAGTCATATATAAAGGATAGAAACTCCCTGCGAGGAGTATCGTGTCTTATTTTGTAATCGAGCTCTGCTCTATTTGAGTTTGCCCCCTCGAAGAGGCAAGTGAACATTACTCTCTGAATAATAAAATCATTGCTATTCTGTGTTCTGGGTATCTTTTTTTCGCATATTTTGTGTTCTGGGTCTCTTTTCTTCGCATACTCTGTATTTGGGTATCATTTGCAGGTTAAGAGCATAACATCTTCCCACAGCATAGGTTTCTGCATTACATAAGCCCTTAACATATCCTCTACCACTTGGTTTAATCGTTCTCTCTGTCCGTCGGTTTGAGGATGATACGCAGTGCTAAAATTCAGTTGGGTTCCCAATTCAGCAAATAACGTTCTCCAAAAGGCTGATGTAAATTTCACATCACGATCTGAAATTACTGTCTTTGGAAGCCCATGTAATTTGAACACATTCTGCATAAAGGTATGCGCGATTTTTGCAACCCTATACGTGGATTGTACGGGTATAAAATGTGCATCTTTACTCAACTTGTCTACAACCACCATAATGGAATCGTTCTTCCTCTTTGTCTTAGGCAATCTAGTGATAAAGTCCATGGAAATGGTTTCCCATTTCCATTCCGGAATAGGTAATGGTTGCAATAATCTTGTTGGGTGCCAATGTTCTGCTTTGATTTGTTAGCATTCTAAGCACCATGCCAAATACTCAACCACGTTCTTCTTCATCCCCAGCCAGAAGTAATATTTCCGAATTGCAGTAATCATTTTCTGGTAACCTGGGTTACCCGCATAATGGCTAATGTGGAATTCATCCAATATCAAATTTTTAATACTCTTTTGGTTTGGTACATATAATCTTTTCTTGTAGTACATCATTCCTGCATCATCCAACTCATATCCTTGCTAACTTTTCTCGCTGGTGGACTGTTGTAATTGTTGTTTTATTTGCTGATATTCAGCACCTTGTTCTGCTATTTTCCTTATCATTTCCAAAAAAGGACTTTTCCATCCACTGATGGAAATTTCGTACAAATTTTGTACCTTCCGGCTTAAGGCATCTGCCACTCGATTTTCCTTTCCCTGTAAATTTTCAATGTCAAAATCAAAGTCGCTTAAGAAGTCTACCCACCGTTCTTGCCTAGCATTTAAAGTGGGTTGGCTAAAATAATTGGTCAGACTGTGATGGTTGGTTAGCAATAGAAATTTCCTGCCCATAAGATAATGCCGCCACATTTTTAAGGCATGTATGACGGCAGCCAATTCCAAATCGTAAGTAGAATATTTCTGGTCGTGCTCTTTTAACTTTCGAGACTCATATGCAATCACTTTACCTTCTTGCATTAATGCACGTCCCAATCCTTCTTTGCTTGCGTCGGTACATACCACATAATCCTTATCAGGATCAGCTATACTCAAAATGGGCGCTGTGGTGAGCAGATGTTTTAACTACTCAAAGCTTTTCTGGCAATTTCGGGTCCATTGGAATGCTTTCCCCTTTTTCTGCAAGGAAGTGATGAGGAAAGACACTTTGGAGAAGCCCTTCACAAATCGTCTATAATACCCGGCTAATCCAATGAAGGACCGGATATCTGCTACATCCTTTGGTATGGGCCACTCCATTATGGCCTTTATCTTTTCTAGGTCCATTGCAATCCCATCCCTTGTAATTACGTGACCCAAGTACTGGATTTCTTCCTTGAAGAAATCACATTTACTAAACTTGGCGTATTAACTGATGTTCTCGAAGGGTCTGTAGCACCATTCTGAGATGTTCCTGGTGCTCCTCTATGGTGTGGGAATATATTAATATATCGTCAATAAATATCAGTACGAATCGATCCAAATATCGATGAAATATGTTGTTCATTAGACACATGAAGGTTGCAGGGGCGTTAGTTAGCCCGAAAGGTAATACCACAAATTCATAATGACCATACCTTGTTCTAAAAGTGGTTTTAGCAATATCTTCCTCTTTAATTCGTATCTGATGGTAGCCTGATGACAGATCAATCTTAGAGAACATCGTTGCATCTTTCACTTGGTCAAACAGTTCGTCAATCCAAGGTAAAGGATATTTGTTTTCGATGGTCAGCTTATTCAGCTGACGGTAATCAATGCACATCCGCAAGGTTCCATCTTTTTCCTTAACAAATAATACTAGGTCCCCCTATGGAGACACACTGGGCCGAATATAGTTTTTATCTAGTAATTCTTGCAACTACATTTTTAGTTTTGTTAATTTAGGCACACTCATTCTGTAGGGTGCTCATGACACTGGGGCTGCACTCGGTACCAACTCAATGGTAAAGTCTATATTCCTTTTTGGTGGTAATCCAGGAATATCTTCCGGAAATACATCTACAAACTCTCGTATTATAGGGATACTATCCAATGTTGCTCTTTTATCCTTAGAATCAACATAACCCACTTGAATAGCATAAATCTCACACCGTTTTCGGATACATTTTGCTAGTTGGGTTGCGGTTATTGGTCGGACCTGCACGGGTCGCTTAATTCCCTGCATTTCCTTTCTAACT
Organism: Pinus taeda; assembly: GCA_000404065.3. Lineage (NCBI taxonomy): Eukaryota > Viridiplantae > Streptophyta > Pinopsida > Pinales > Pinaceae > Pinus > Pinus taeda. The sequence continues at coordinate 44,285 of APFE030311441.1, read as the reverse complement.
TCGTGCTAATCTCTATAATATATAATCTTGGTTATGCAGTCAACTAATTACCAGTGCCTTTCCAACCAGTCCATTCCGATCAAAATGTCATATGAACCAAGGGGGAGTACATTTAAATCAGCCATTACCGGATGTCCAACTATGGTGAAAGAATAATCATTGATTTTTGCCATTACTCGCCTCTTTCCCCTTATAGCTAATCGTAATAGCCAAGGGTTTTTGAATTTAACAGGTTGTAAATTACAACGTTCCACTATCTTTGCACTCACATAACTTAATGTAGCCCTGGGTCAGTTAAAACAACTATGGTAAGGTCTGAGATTTTACCTTCAAATTCGACCATGGTTGGTTGATATTCCACCTGTCGATCATCCAGCGTTGCATTAATCCTTGGCACACTATGTCCATCTTCGCCGATGGTTGAAGCTTCATGAAATTCGGATATCTGATCAGCTCCCTTACACTGTGGGCAGTTTTTGACGTAGTGCGGCCCTCCATAGCCCCAACACTGCACCAGGGCCCTTGTTGTCCCTTTGCTGTCGAGTCTTGCATGCTGCTCACTGACCCTGGATTCATTTGTTGTCTTGAATTTAGATGCAATTCTTGATGTAATTCTATTGTTCGGTCCTTTGCCATTCCCCTTGCTTCCGCCACTGCGATTTCCTTTGTTGCTTCCGATTGACTTAAAACTCTTTTTCTCATTCCATTTTCTGCCAGCAGCTTCCCCTTTTTGTTTACTTTGTTGATAACATATTCTGGCTTTACGAATTGCCTCATCCATTGACTTTGGATTGTCAAACTCAATCCTCTCCCGCATATACGGTGGCAAGCTGCTAACAAATCCTTGCACTTTCGCCTTTTCCTCCCTTATATATGGCACATAGCGGAGCAAGGAAGTAAAACGGGTGATAAATTCGTCCATGGTCTGCTGCCCCAACCACAAATCGTGGAATTCTCTTGCCTTTTCATTGTAGAAGTTCTCGGTCAAATATCTCTCCTTAAAATACCTTTGGAAATTTTCCCAAGTAATAGTCTACTCGGTTACTCCCTTTACAATCTTAACTTCCTCCCACCATAGGGTAGCTTTTCCCTGCAGCTGAATAATAGACAAACGTGCCTTAAGGTTATGGTCATACTCGTACAGCTGAAAATACTTGTTCATATTGATTAACCATGCTTCAGTTGCTTCTTCTTGTTCCCCGTCAAAGTGCAGTGGTTTAATCTTACGAAACTCCCCTTGCAACTCCACCCTTTGCCTTTTTGAGGTTTGTTGTTCAAACGCATTATCAGAACGTTCCTCCTTTTCTTCCGATCTTTCAGGGGGCATATGATGGTGCTGTTCTTCTGATATTCTTGGTTGTTCCATACTAGGATTAACTGGTGGCTGGTTTTGTCTGTCAGACAAACTTTTTAAAATTCTTTCTTGTTCCATCGTTAATCATGCGTTGTCTTCTCGTAATCGAGCCATCTCATTCTTCAGCTCCTGCATTGTTTCTAGAATCGCCTGGTTTGTATTTATGTCTTCTTCCCCCAGCTGTACCCATAATTCAGGGTTATTTTCAAGACCATGTGCTCCTTGTCCCATTGCATATCTGCGAGATGTACTATTTTTCCTCCTCATGTTCCAATTCCTTGAATTCCTGATCCTGTTCTTGATCATAAAATTTAATGACACAATGAGAGGAGAATAGCGTACTAACCAGTAACTATACAGGTAAACATATTTTTATTATAGATAGTACCTCTACATGCCACTTCTATCTTGCCCAGAGGCCTCAGTTCTGTAACTGGGCTCTGATACCACATGTCACAACCCCCATCCTTATATGTAAATACATAGAGATATTGTAAAAATAAAAAAATTATTTATGCATTGCTTGGTAAACATTACATTTTACTATCCAACTATTTGATGTACTATTTATACACCTTTCCACCAACCTTATAATCTTACCAGTGTCTAAAATTTGGATTTCGCGTACCATATGGCTTCACGCTGGTGGTACGGTAGCAGTTCGTCTTCAACTCTATTAAATGTCAACTCTCCGAGAGTCGAACAGTTGTACCTCTCCTCGTGATTTGTTCTACTCCAGCTAGATATTTCCTTTGGCGGTAGATGTTGACATAAATGTTGCAGGTGAGGTACTGGGTGTCTCGGGATTCCAGATTAGATCAACGGAGGTAATCCCTTTCCCTCCATCGAACAATTAGAAATCGTTCCGGTGATTTTACATGGAACTCTCCAGGTTTTAGACCTCATTTGTTGTGCGGGTTTGGCTTCCAGACGGTTCCTCCACTTACAGTCTCGCAACAGGATTTTGTTTGCGTTCTTGGGTTGAAGGCGAGTCGAACGCCGCCTAATCTTAGCGAACTAGGTATTTCCTATGCGCATTCTTTTACTGTTACCCTTGAACCAGGTATTTTCATACACTATTCTTTTGTTGTCACCCTCGAATGGACCCGGTGTTGGGGTTAAGTTGATAGAATGGCTCCTAATCGATTCCACTTGTGTGAACTATACAGAACTTGGGCGATTCTTCGCCGTGGTTGTGGAAGGCTAGAAGTTTTGCCAAGTATATGGATTAATCTTTTTCTGGGTATGATTCTCCCAAACCCTTGCTGTATCAGAAATGTTGATGGATAGGGTGCCAGTTCCAATGGTTGAATACTTGCTCATTCTTTGTCAGGTTGATCATTGAATCCTCTGTTTTGAAGAAATGGTTTCATCTGTAACATCTCCTCTAGTGAGAGGGAGATCTATGGTTGCGGCTCCATGAGGCATTGATCCTTATGAATTTATATAAATGTATCATTCATGTTTTTCTCAAGAAATTTCAGTTCCGGGTTATTTAGGATGTAGTATTGTGTACTGTTAACATTGACACACAGACATAGCCATGTATGGATTCTCTGTTATATATTAAAAATGGTTTCATTGAATGATTTGAACTTATGGTTTAACCAGCTGCGCACTCTTGGATTATGGTAACTCTATAAATATATTTATATCGCTTGCTTCGTTCTCGTATTCTTTGTTTCGATATGGGTTAGTGGATTTCTGAGTCTGTTGATTTCTCGGCGACCTCGGCTTGACAGGCCTCGATATAATTTATCTTTTGTTTTATAAGCATCGTATGAGTTTTCTCTGGTAATTCAAATGTCTATTTTCCACTAATGCTCTATTCGATATGTTAAAACATTCTTGTTATATGAATTTATGCACATGCAAGTGCTCTAAAATTTCTGGGTTAATTATGAGTCCGAACAATGGTGAGTCTTGTCGGCATTTCTATTTTTTGTTACCCTACTGAGTATATGTTCATACCGAAGGTCGTAAGCATGCGGCTATGCCTGTAAAGGGGTTTGTATGATCTCCAAGTTTGTATTTTCGTTCATAGATAAGAATCAATTGCAATGAAATGTTCATGTATGTGAATGTCGCGTTTGGAACTATTCGATGATGGATTTGTTAGGGAATTGGAATACCTAATGTAATTCCGACTGTCTTCCTTCTATTTTAATATTATTCTACAGCTATTACACTGTAATTTTCCTATTTTTCTATTGCTCAACATTTATATGCTGAATGGTTTAACCATAATGAGATCTCTATACGGTTTAAATTAAACTCTTCTGTTTTACCTTAATTTGCAGAGTAGGAATTTACTGTACTCCATTATAATTACTGGGTTTAATTGCTTTTATAAATTTTAGTCTTATCTCTTACTTTATGTCCAGCTCTACTGAAATTTACTACTATTTCCAGTTTAATGATGATACAGACCAATGATTAATTCTCTTTTTTTTATTCCTTTTTATAAACCCTCGAGTTTACTTCAAGGTTCTGCTACCGGATTTAAGAGGCAGTGGGTGTCCTAACAGATACCTGCAACCACTTTTATCCCAAGGCACCTCCTATTCTGAGTTCATTTAAATGACCCAACGTTATTACAAAATAGGGTTTCCAGAGAAAGAATCTCTTACAGATTGTAACCAAATTTTCTTATAACAAAACCCTCAACCAAGGTAATTCTAACTATATGTCTGATAAAAAAACAATATACTTACATGTACCTCTATACGCACAGTTTTCCCACTTCTCCAGAGTTTGGGAAACTGGTTTTCGGCTTGTCTTTCCTCTTGTCCACGAGACCCGTCTGCAAGACCGAGTCTCCCCCCAAGATTATTCGCCAGACCACTGCCTTCAGCAAATTTGGTGCACCTTTGTGCCCATGCTATCTCGTCCTTACCAGACTTAGCATGATTCCCTTCTCTTTGATTCCCTTCTCTTTAATTCTGTGAAATTTTCTCCTGCGTACTTCTTAATTCTCATCATATTGAGAGCCGTGCCATGGGTGTTGCCATCAAGCACAGCATCTGTAACATATAACCATACCAGAAACATAATGCCAACAATAACCAACCTAATGGATATGGCTTCTTGTGAGGTGTGATTAGTAATCCCATCTTCTTTACAATTGTTTCAAAAAATAAATTTACTTGTGAGCGACTATCAAACAGAGTATCAATATTTTGATGCTTGTAAATAACTAAAATATGAAAATCTCATGTCTTTTCCTCTCATTTTCTTCATTATCGGTAGATTGTGCAGAATTACTAGTAGATGCTTTAGAATTTTTACCTTTTATACCTATGGATACAATTGTTGTTTCATCCCCTCAGTTTGACCCCAAAACTTTTTGAATAGCTACAACAATCTTCTTCTTTTTTCCATCAAACTTCTTAGGTCTCAACTCCGGATGCAGAATCCATCAATGTTCGTCATCACGCCCATCCTCCTTGCAGTGAGTGCATGAAGGTTTGGCCTTTTGTACAACATTTGTCTTCCTCTCTTTCAATTTCTGCTTCCTCTTTTCCTTGTTCTTGCTTGTCGTGGGTTCTGATGATCCCCCAACTTTTGGTTCACATTCTTGCCTCTAACTTCTAAATGTGTAGCCTAAACAAATACGTCATTGATGCTAGTAGGATTAAACAAGAGAATGGTGTGCTTTAAATAGTTTTGTAGACCACCTATATACTTCAGCAGAGTTTCAAGTGAGCCTAAAGAAATTCCTAGAAAGAAAGCTCTTTTTCTAAATTCTTGAGTGTAGCCTTGTAAAATTTCCCCTTTTAATTGGCAAAGGGTTTGCCAACTCATCATGGATTTCTACATATAAGCTAGTGGATAGAATTTATTTTTAATTGCATAAACAAATTCACTCTAGATAGAAAGAATTTTACCATGCTTCTTCATGTCAGCTTGTTTCCTGCCTTCCCACCATACCAAGGCAGTGCCTCCAAGGCGTAGGCTGGCAACTGAATCTTACTTTTGTCTGAATCAATGCCCTGCACCCTGCAATATACATCAATCTATCTAATCCAACTATCTAGCTTCTCTGCATTCAACTCTCCATCATATATAGACAAGTGAAATTTATCATCTAATTTCATCAAAGATGTTTTCTTTTTATTTTCATAGCTATTAGGAAGTGTGAGAAGCTTTTCTTCTTTCCCTTTGCCTTTAAAATGGTCATGGAGGAGAGATTCTTCTGCTCCTTTATCTTTTTTGGAGTTTGATGAATCTTCATCTCTACCTTTCTTAAATTCTCTATACATTTCCTCTACCATGGCTCTCCTGGTCATGAAACTATCCTTGAACTGGGAGTCTGATCCAAGGGACTTTCTTTTGCCATTTTCCTCTTAGGATAGACTCTTCCAACTTCTAGGTTACTTTCAACCAATTCTCCTTCTCCTAATTTGAGCCTTGTCCTAGTTAGCATTCAACAACAAAATCTAGCAAAAGCTTTTCTAACCTTAGCAATCTAGAGCTCTGATACCACTTGATCTGAAATTGATTTAAGACAATTAATAAGGTATTATAGACTCATGTGCATGGATGTGTTTATATTATTTTATGCAACACATCGATAAGATTGCGAAATACGCAGACACTGAAGTAGTTAAAGAAAACACAAGAGGGAAACATATAAACACAACAAGTCTAATGAGGAGTTCAGCCAATACTCCTGGGCTATGTCTCCGGGTCCAGCCTTTAGTGGTGCCTCTCTATTATGATTAAAGGCAAATTTCTACAACACTGAACTCAACTTGAGTCTCACTCAACAGAAATAAATCAGCAAGACTAACCTTAGATCCCCGAAGTCTCTGGAGTATACAGACTCTCCTTATTGAATATCAACCTCTATTGGTCACAATGGTATGAGTCCAATATGAGACTCAATACATGACAGACATATATAGAGGAGTTCTCTTGAACCTCTCAAGCCATTTTTGGATTACACAGACTCTCTGACTCTGTCTCTATCTCGATGCTTCCTTTGCTTCTGCAAGTCAGCTCGACTTCTTCTCTCTGTTCTTTGCTCTTAGTTTTCTTAAATCACTTTCTTCTTTACTGCTTGCTGTTCTCTGTGTCAATTCTTAGCTTTAAAGCCAATCTACTTTCTGACTATTCATTTCCACTTCCCGACTTTCTAGTTCCCCTACCTCTGTCTGTTCGAATTCCTCTGTTCTACGTAATAATCACTGTATAACACCTCATAGGGAGGTGGCCACCTGTTTCATAATGGATGAATGTCAATTCTTTTGGACATGGTCGTTGATTCCATTACTCCAAGAATGCCCACGAAACACAACCTTCTACCAATGCATCATCCGTATCAGACTTCAAATCCTAAAAAACTCTGTCTGTTTATCTCGTCAGGTTCAGTCATCCATCGGAACGTATCTCCATCTCTAATATAGGGGCCACAGATCCTACGGTCATCGTTCATATCAAGCAACTAAGTCATATGACGTTTACCCATCCGTTGTTAGACGTTTTCTCTCTCCCCACCGGGATGTGTGGTGATCGTTGTCTGGCATCGGGCGGAACTCAGCCAAAACCACTTACTACTCAAAACACCTTTGATATTCTGCTGATTTTGTGGGACCCCAATTCTGATAGAATCAGAGCGATATCTGTTGTATTTTATGATTTTTCATGTCTGGTGGTTGCGGCCATTTCCTTCTTTGAGGGGTTTTTCCAGCGATATGCAATTAGCGACTTCGCCTCTGATTTTGCTAATTTGTGATAGCTCACATTACTATGCGACAACGGTCTGTGCACTTGACTGAGGGTCTTTGTTGCTTCAATCACAAATTGAAACTGTTAGGACATCTCTGATAAGCTTGGTCTTTATAAGTCTTTGAAACTTTAGCATGAATTTTACGGAGTTCGTGAAAACTTAGAAAATGTTATAAGATCCAATTTAGATCATAAAATAAAATTGGTTTTATGTTAATGTAAATTAGTGAAACCCTTTGAGTAAATGGAACAACGTCATTATAACATGCTTATTAAATTTATGTTGGAACCATTTATTAAATGAATATAATTTTTTTTACTCAAATTAAATGCAATTAACAAGTCATTAAACCCTTTACTGTTGCATATTAGATTGATGATTAACATGTTGTGGCAGAGATTTGTTGTTGCATATTAATTTAACGATTAACATGTTTATTTTCACAGAGATTTGTTAGCAGATCGATCTGTCTACCCATCTCCACTTAAACCTTAAACTATATTACCTATTTTATAAAGCTATCACATGATCCAGTCTATCCATATATCCGGCTAGACAAAATAGACAAACGAATTTTTTAATTCGATCAAATCAAGGAAGTTATTTGAGGAAAACATTAACTAGCATTTGCACCTAATGTTGCAAAGGAAACACTGTAAGACATAGAGTGTGGAAGAATAGAGACATGTGAATGGGCATTGTTGAAAGTAAAGGTGAATGATAAAGAGTTGCAATTGAAATTGTTAGTTATGTTTATGTTGAATATAGATATTTTATAAATAATAGTGTCTAGAAGAATAGTGACATGTGAATGGACATTGTTAAACACAAGGGTGGATGATATTGAGTTACACTTGAAACTATTAGTTATGCGTGTTTTGAATATGGATAAGTAATAGTAGTGTGTGGAAGAATAGCAACATGTGAATGGACATTCTTGAAAGCAAGGGTGGATGATAATGAGTTATAGTTAATTTCATATAGAGATTATCCATTATTCATGTAGTAGTTATTGTTTATGTGAACATATTTTTGTACATTATTTTAAGTTTTTTTTTTGTATTTGGAGATTTTGTTTTTCCATATGTTACATATTTAAGAATGAATTGTCATTTTTAAAGTGGGCACACAAGGTTGCTAGCTGTCACATACCATCGTGCGAGTAAAAATTAAATGTCCTTTTCCTACTACATGGTTCTATCAACTAGGTGTTTCAAAAAATACAAGTGAAAGGCATCAAACTCCTTGCAGAAATCAAACTCTCAGTGAAATTTTCATAAATATAGGGATGCACTAATTTCTTAACTTGTCAGAACTCTATTAAAATGACATTTTTCACTACTAACTTCATATGAGATGTCATGAACTTTCTTTTGAATAAAACCTCGAATGTTTTTTTAATATCCCAACTCAACTCTCGTGAAATTTTCGTAAATATAGGGATGCAAAAATTCCTTAACTTGCCAGAACTCTATTAAAATGACATTTTTCACTACTAACTTCATATGAGATGTCAATTAAACTATTTTATTATTATTATTTTAATTTAATGTTTCATTATGCATACTAAATCTTTTTTTCATATAAAACCATATTTAAATGTTTACTCATTTACAAATACTACAACACATACCCCTTTTTCGGATTGATGTTTATGATTAGTAGGCCAAAACTTGCCAAATGCTTAAATTTATTTTCCAAAATTTCAGAGATGCCCATTCGAAAACCCTTGATATATTAGTGTATGATACGAACAAGTTTCGAACATACTAGTTGTTGGGGTACAGAGTTTTCTGTAAATTGCTACCAAGCAAGGAAGAAGTCAAAAGTGAATTGGTATTAAAACCATGGCCACAGCTCAAGGACCTCTGTTCTTGTCCCCAAATAAGACACTGTAAATGACATGTGAGGGTGAGTTTTATGAGGCACTCATAGCAAGAGCCCAGCTTTCCGCCATAGCAGACAAAGGGGGCATACCCTCATCTAGAGATATTGTAAAGCAACCGTAGCCACATTTTCAATATTGCTATAGGGGCTTAGAGCATACTATATTGCAGGCTATAAAGACTCCACATTCAAAACAAAAATGGAAAGAGAAGATCAGAAACATATTGGATCATAAAGCAATAGAGAGTATAGTGGAAGCATGAGATCCTTATAATTATCATTGTTCCTCCTTAAGCCTTGCTAGGATTGGTGGCTTAGGCAAGAAGAGTGATTTTCTAGGTATCATTTTCATTTTGTTGGTCCTATGGGGCTTCTTAGATTCAAAATTTGAAGGGACCCAACATGGGAAAAGTGTTGTTTGCTGGCCTGGGCGTGTAACACATATACTTGTACTCATATTGGGCTATGGATTTATATATGCCCTTTGGCTCTAGTTTTCCAACCATAAATCTCTCTGACAAAAGCATTGTCTTGATTGGAACCCTTCATATGGTGAAATTAACAAGAACTTCATGCAGAGACCCCACATTTTTTACATAATTCTCAATAATCGGTGGTAAGCCAGAAATAAGGTCACTGCAGAATAAACAGATTCCTGGTACATGTGAATTCACCCTACGAAGCAATCCATTCAAACCTTCTATGCTGAGTTTTCTTCATGCTAAATATTTATACATTCTGCCTTCCATAGTTCCAAAAGAACATTATGGTCAGAAAAAATTTTTCAATTAAGGAAGGGACACCAACCTCCCTATGGTACCTTATTCAATACAGATGATAGATAAACGCCTTCAGAGATAGCAAAAAACAGAGTGAAAGGTAGTATAAGCAAAATATTTTGTGTAAAGGATGTCCAGTGCTATTTGTCATAGATTATCCTTCTAATATTCTCACCAGTGAAGGAAACAAGTTTTTCCAAGCCCCAAAAGTCAATAAAAACAACATATTATCAATACAAAAATGCAAAGGTTTCTATCTTCCTATATTTTACATCACAACTGAGCATCAAGGGTTGGCACTTTCAAAGTAGCGTGATCAATTCTTCTTAAAATTCGCCACAATCAAAACAACACCATCAAGACCAGTAACAATATAAGTCAGAAAAATAAAATATTTAACCATATATATGTTATTATTCTCTGCAGGTAATCCATAAGTGGTGACGTTTCAAGAGTTGATGTGGATTCAAGCAACAAGCTAGCTAATGTTGTCAATTTGCTGTAAAACATTTGGTACACAAACTTTGAATCTCAAATTCACCAAACAATGAGCACGATTAAATAGCTCTAATTATCTCCATATAGCTCAACTCACATATCCACTATCAAAACTGAAGTAAATTGAAAATGATATCAAAACTTTTACTTCTTCCAAAACATAATTTAAAAACACATTGTGACATCTTTTCCATCTTTTACCTATCTAATGAGAACCTAAAAATCACAAAACTTTGGTATTCTTCTTCTACAATGCCAAGATTTCAAATCATGATTCATACGTATATAATCTACCATAAATTTAAAAATGAATGCATATTTAAAACATGGTAAATGCTTAGAATTTTCATTATATACTGAATATCAGTACATTATGATATGAAATAAGGCAACATTTTTCATCCCTGTGGTGGAAACTAAGATCGAGGGAAGAAACTAAGAGCCATGGATTGTTTTATGATTGAGAATGTTGTTGTAATCAATGCTTGACTGGCTACAATGGTTGCTAAAGTGGCATCGATGAACATTGAGCAATACACAAGCTGTCGTATTGCTTTGTAAAATGTAGAGCCTATGTCCCCTAGTTTTTTTATCAAATAAGTTGCTTGTCTCATATATGTGATAAACAGAGATGGGTAAACCAACACGTAGAAAGCAAGTTGCAACAAACAAGCCAAATTTCTCATTATGGTACTAAAACTTGAGGATGAAGCACACAGGTGTGATGAAATACTAATAATTTTGTCCTTGATCTATAGTTTGGACCTAGATTGATTTCCTGTTGAAATGGACCAAGTCTGCAAACATGGCCTCGGCACCTGGATCCAGTCAGAACAAAACACTGATGTTAGTGTTTCTATTTATATAGCTTTAACATAAATAATTGGGATGAAGTTATGATTTCTGTTTGACAAAATCATTGGCATGGATTTATCAATTGAGTTAGAAAACAATTCCAAGTATACTATATGATAAAATGAGACACATATCATCATGTGAATAATCAATACCTGTTATACATAAGATTACACCTTCAAGAATCACCCATCCTTATTAGTGATATTCATGAAAGTAATAATATATATAATATGGGTTGAATGCCTCGAATGCTCCAAGATAATATTTCACAATATTATATTGTCCTATCATGATGTTGGTCACGATCCAGGAAATCATTATGGGTGAGAACATGAAGCTAACTTTACTTGCACTGAGTACTTACACTTTAGATGAAACACCAATGTATTCAAAGTGCTTCTCTTAGTACTCTAGGTGAAATTCATAGCACTCAATGCCATTCTTCCTATCAAAATTTCACCTGTTTAAAACAACTCGGAGACCATCATCATACTCAGAGAAGCATTTTGAATGCATTGGTGTTTCATCTAGAGTGTAGGTACTGGGTGAATAAGCAGAGAGAGTTTGGTTCTGCTCTCAAAGATTATCCCAAAGAAGAATAGGGAAGTAGCCATGATATAGGTGTTTTGAATTCTACATATTGCAGGTTTGTTCAGGTGGATCCTAATACTTATGTTCGTCGCTTGCTGGAGTGTAGAAATAGTAAAGCCCTAGCAGAGGGCGAGAGGGTTTATGGCCATATAGTTAAAATTGGCTTTGAACCAAGCATCTATTTGTGGAATTGTATGATGGACATGTATGTAAAGTGTGGGAGAATTAAGGATGCATGCAATTGTTTGACACAATTCCTGAACAAGATGTTTGTTCATGGACTACGGTTCTTACAAGTTATGTAAAATGTGGGTATGTGGAAAATGCATGGTGTCTATTTGACAAAATACATGAACATAGCATAATTTCCTGGAATGCAATGATTGCGGCATATGCCCGATGTAGTGATTAGGTTGAAGCCATGGATTTATATGGCTAGATGCAATGAATGGGCACGAAACCTGATGAGTTCACCTTAGCTAACGTTATAAGTGCATGTGCAACCGTGGTGGATTTAGGATATGGGGGGAAAATTCATGGACAGGTTGTTAAGCTTGGATTTGAGTGAAATGTATTTGTTGGGATTTCTCTTGTTTATATGTATGCCAAATGTGGGAGAGTAGATGGTGAATGCCAAATGTTTGATTTAATGCTGATTCGAAATATTGTTTCTTGAACTGCCATGGTTGCGGGATATGCCCAAAATGGGCAAGCGGACGAGGTGACAATGTATTTTAATCAAATTCAGCAGACTAGTATGAAACCAAATGAGTTGAAATTTGTCAATGTCATCAATTCTTGTGCTATGCTAATTGATTTGAGGTTTGGCAGACAGGTCCATGCGTACATTATCAGCAGTGGATTCCAGTCCCAAGTTTCTATGTGCAATGCTATTGTTACAATGTATGCCAAATGTGGAGGCATAAAAGATGCACGGAAAGTTTTCGAGAAGATGATTGAGGATGATGTTGTCTCATGGAATGCAATGATTGTTGGTCATGCTCAGCATGGGGATGGGGTGGAAACCTTGAGACTGTTTGGGCAAATGGTCGATTCCAACCACTACTACTATAACCTCCCACAACTATAACCTCTTGGCTAGGCGCTTAGATATGGCCATTCTACATATATATGTGAATTGGGGTGATGTGAACCAAAAACCTCTTCACATATAATACTTCATTTACTTACACAACCAATCAGTAGTTGAGTTGTCCCAGGACTACAGATTTACTCCATCGTTAACAACATAAGATTAATAATATAATATATATATATATATTATATATATATAATATATATATAATAATATATAATATATATATATATATATGAATGAATGAAAACATTTAAAAGAAGATATTTACTAATTAAAATATTTGATTCCTCTCAAGCAATCACCCCTTTAAACATTTGCATGCCCTTCCCTCCTATCACCTAGGTCTACTCCAAGAAAGGATAGACCAAATCCTACTTTTGGGTGCCATATACATGTAATTTACAATTTTCATCAAAGTAATATTTCTTTTTGTTATTTCTATTCAATAATTTACAAATTTCTGTTTCCAAAGTAATCTTTTTTTGTTATTATTATTCAAGACTTATGTGGCTATTGTCTCATTTTAACACACGGTTTCTCTCCTCACTAGATCTCACTTTTTTAGTTGCATATCACCGTATTAGACCTTTTTATTTCCTCTCATACAATATTCAGGTATGTAGCTAAAATCCCAATCAGGCTTCTCTATGTTAGTTTTAGCTTCAACATATAATGCTTTGACATTTGCAACCATCTTACATTTGGGTGCCATATACATGTAATTTAAAATTTTCATCTCCAAAGTAATATTTCTTTTTGTTATTTCTATTCAACAATTTACAAATTCCATTTCCAAGGTAACCTTTTTTTGTTATTATTATTATTCAGTACTTATATTCTCTCATTTTAACACACAGTTGATCCTCTCACTAGATCTCACTTTTGTAGTTGCATATTGGTGAGCCCCAATATTGCACTAGTAATGTTGCAACTCCTGGAACTCCCTTCTTTAATTTTATCAACCCGGTAGTTCGTAACAAACTTGGAAGCGACAATGTTGTATGCACAAGTACTAGCTCTTGTCGCAGCTGTCACTTGGTCAGCTGGCACAAGTCCACTAGGGGCTTAAACCAACTTCTATGAGCTCTGAGAAGAACAATTTTAACTGATGGATGAAAGCTAACTCAAAGGAAGCTAATCTACTTGCAGAAAGAAACTGAAAAGCCAAAAGGAAATGCAAACCCTAGAAAACCCTAATTTTACCATCTAGTCCTCCTCATGGAAAAAAGTGGATGCAAGCTACTAAAAGAGATGCCATTACTTCTATGAAGGTAAAGTACATTTGTCTAAACTACTTCTATCTGAAGAAAACATCTTTTTGTATTTTTGATTAAGTTGTGAGATTTACCATGCATGTGCTTTTAAGTGGCTTTTCACTGTGCAGAGGTGGATTAAGGAGGAGAAATGCTTGGAAGAGGTCAGGAAGGTTCATAGAGGGTCTAAGGAGTCCCTAACTCCCTTCCAGAGAGTTTCAAAGAGTTTGGATATCAAGAAACCTCATTCGTGAGCTTCTACAGGAAGTCTGCAGGGGTTCTACAGGATGTTTAGGAATTTCTACAGGATGTTCTGTAATTTTTCTACAGGATGTTCAGAAATGGGATTTTGGAGCATGGATGGAGGGAAAAAGATGGAGGAATGGGTATGGAGGTGAAATAGGGGCGTGAAGAGGTCTAGGACTTGGGGAATGGAGCTGAGGAGTGGCAAGGATGGTGGGATTTGTTTAAGGAAGACTGAAGCAATGTTGCACAAAATTAGGGTTTTGGGAGAAAATAGCAAACATGAGGCAAGGATTCTAGGTAGAGGGTGGAGTGGATGGTTCTGATGGAGAATAAGTAGATGAAGAAGTGGTACAGGTGCTCTGCAAGTCTTTTTTCCAATCTGAACCAACAAAGACTTGTAAATTCAAAGACCTAGTTACGTTGACCTAATATGCTAGTTGCTAGTAAAGAGAATGAATAGAAGTGTGACCTACAATGAAACCATGTATTTTATCTCATGAAACTAAGAAAACGAAAGTCTGAACTTGTAACCAACTTCTACACATGAAAATCAAACACTAGTGATTGCATGGAAAAGCAAAATCAGTGTTTTTGTGGGCAGCAAAGTCATCCTAGTCACAACTCCTGATCCCACTGAGGGAGAGGTGAAACAACAGATGTTTGATGGCCCTTTTCTTGAACCTTCTTCTGTTAACAACCTATCAACTAAATCTGAGCATGAAAAGCTATTTTACTCATAAACAACAACCTAAATACCAAAACAAGATTTAAATCTAAATAGCAGATTTTATTCTAAGAATGTAGCAAAGACACATGAAAGTAAACAAAGGAGGTATTGGGCACTTGAGATGGGCCCAACCCCAAGAGCTACAGCCTCCTAAGAGAGATTTAGATCTGGTGCAAAGTTGGATTCATCTTTATTGATCAAAAGAAATGTTACATTCCAAAAACTGTCCACAAGGAGAACTTGAAAATGTGCTGAAAGCAAAGCTAATCCACTACCTAAAAATCGAACTACAAAATGACTACAAAAAGAATACAAAAGGACTAACTATTGGCTAACCAAAATGACTAACTGAAATGAGGCCCTAAGCCCTCTTATTGATACAAATTGAGGATGCCAACGGTCCTCCTAAACTTTAGGGACTCAGCTGCCCAAAACTTGTAGTTAACAACAGTCATACTTGACTTGCTTGGCTGACTTTGTAATAATTGATTTGGTGGCCCTTGAACTCTAAGCTAATGGTGGAGAATTCGAGGTAAGCGCCCATAGATTAAGGGGACACCTTCCTACAAATCCTCTCCCTTGTTCTCCCACGAATTTGGCTGCAAAGTGCTCATTAAAACCTTAAATTTTGTCTCCAAATTGACCAAAAAGGCTACACAAAGCACACATTAGACTTTTTAGCATAATGACTAACCCAATTCACTCTATTAGCATAAATATAATAAAAAACATGCAATAAAATAATGAGAATGGTGGATTAAGTTGAATTAGGAGGTGGAATGAGCCCAAATAATTATCCTTTTTTGGGGCTCATCACATATCACCCTACTAGGCCTCTATTTCCTCTCACACAATATTCATGTATGTAGATAAAATCCCAATCACGCTTCCCTATGTTAGTTTTAGCCTCAACATACAATGCTTTGACATTTGCAACCATCTTACATTTCGGTGCCATATACATGTAATTTAAAATTTTCATCTCCAAAGTAATATTTCTTTTTGTTATTTCTATTCAATAATTTACAAATTCCATTTCCAAAGTAATCTGTTTTTGTTATTATTATTATTCAGTACTTATATTCTGTCATTTTAACACACAGTTGATCCCCTCACTAGATCCCACTTTTGTAGTTTCATATCACCCTACTAGACCTCTATTTCCTCTCATACAATATTCATGTATGTATGTAAAATCCCAATCAAGCTTCTCTAGCTTAGTTTTAGCCTCAACATATAATGCTTTGCCATTTTCAACCATCACCTCCTTCTACAAGCCACAATCCCTTCTTGTAAAAAAAATGAAATAGAAATAAATATGTTTTATAATATATGATAACACATAAACAATTAAAAAGACATGAACACCTTAGTTTAACCTCGAATCTCTTAGGAGAAAATTGAATAATATATCTACTATTTCTCATGGCTTAAAACAGGCCAAACCAGCCAAAGTGAGCCCTCTACTCAATTCACGAATATTACAATAGAGAATCATCAAGCTTTTAACAACTTCATCACATATAAACCACGGGCTCTAAGACCATGGGCCACAAAAGTGATGTGCCCACATTTATGATTTCCTTTGTTAATTTATTATTACTTAGTATACAATCAAATGATGTAATGAGGAGTCAAAAACATACTAAATTACTCCATAATGGCTTAGCTCATCATTCTTAATACTAATAAAAATCTTCGCTATATCCCTTATAACTTTGTAAAAAATTTCTTTTAATAAGAAATCAATGAAAACTTCATATGGATGATCCAATTAAATACTTTCTTTTCAATATTTATCTAGTTTCTAAAATTTCTTATAACATATTATAGCCTTACGGCGCTTCCATTGCAACATATGGTGCAATTGCAAGTTACTCTTTTTTGAAACCTATCAAAATTTCTCACATTAATTAGTACTAACCTATATTTCCTATTCTTAACCTATGTTTTGTATTATTTTAAACGTATGAAAATTTCTCTCGTTCAAAATTGTTATTTAATGAGTTGTGCACTATTTGTAGTCACAAACAGCTTTATGAGTCTCTAGTGGTTGCTTAACAAAGTTTGTGAACCTCTAATGGGTCCTGCACTCTTTGCTCTCGCAAGCAGCCTAATTGAAAATGGTTATTTAATGGATTAGGGACTCTTTGCGCTAACAAACAGTTTTACTAGCTTCATAATAAAATTATAGTATATTTTATAAATTACAAAGTTTATGAATTAAAATCAAGGCGAACAGAAGAAGATGTTTATCAAAGAACAATTAAATTCCAGAAGAAAACAATAGTACATCAGTAAAAAGAACAGGTCAGCCCTTGTTATATCTCGATGTAAGTTGGCATACGTATCCTTTCCTCGCACAATGCCAAAACAATTGTGCATCATTATTGATGTCTACAATTTTTAATGTACCATTCATCAAATTCCTGGTGGGATGTTGTCATAAAATTATATGATTTGTCATATGTTCCTTACGTTTCCATCACGCTAATTCTGGTGACACGCAACCCAAAATATACATGCAACACTAACAATTTCCATCTTTAATATGGTAAATATGTATGCAATGTTATGCTTGAAAAAAGGTTTCTATGTTCCTTACGTTTCCATCACGCTGATTCTGGTGACACGCAACCCAAAATATACATGCAACGCTAACAATTTCCATCTTTTATATGGTAAATATGTATGCAATGTTATGCTTGAAAAAAGGTTTCTATGTGTTGAACGATGGCATTTATTCTGTATTACGAGTATTCAGACTTCAATATGTGTTTCATGTGCTATTGGATTACATACTTGTATTGTCTGTGTGCTTCAATAAATCCATCCGTGGTACTTATACATAACCTTTAGGCAAATTATACATAACCGTTAGTGTGATCACTCCCAACTCTGCTGGCATACTTTTGTCTATGAGGTTATTGTATATGGTGGCATTCTCAAGGATAATTGTGTTATCTTTGGCTTAGAGTGTGCTCTTTATGTATCATCATGTGTTATTACTTCACATGATTATTATTTCAATCATCACATCCAACTTTTCTATAATAGACAATTGGCCGACGTAAAATGTAAGTCCTTTTCCACTCTATATAATTCCCCAGCATGGCATATTTCCATGTATACTACATAATATATATCACTTGTCATTGCAATAATTTCGGCATTGAAAGGATTAGAAGAGGCACAACATCTAAACGTGCCAGCGTATAGTAGATGATCCCTTTCTTTTGATACATGACAATGTAATATTTTGATTAAATAGTCCATAAATGTTATTTATCGGTCGGTTGTCAAGCATGTGATTGTTTGCCTTCAACGCGCATAAATGTATATCTATATATGCTTTATATTGCACATTCCTTATTAGTGGTTAGCGTGAGTATCACAGTTGCAACGACTATGATTTATTCTTGAGTGATGTTCTCTTATGTTTATATAGGCTTCATGTCTCTACATTTGACACACAAGTGGCATGGCAATAACTTAGCTAAATATTACTATATGATATTTTTTCTAATTGTAAAACTAAAGACTAGGTTGGATTACAAGGCATTACAGGGAAGAAAGCACAATTGAGCTTCAGTCAATATGTAGATGTGTCGATTGTCCATTTGAAACTGCAATATGGTATGTATTTAGTGGCATTTTAAGGCTTTAGTCTTTCACATTAAAACATGCGAACAAGTTTGATAATTGTAGGTGACATGATATTTACTGCGATTCTCTATATGATACAATGATATAGGACAACTCGAAATGTTCGTGAAAATCCATATTGAAGGTTGGGAATTAAATTAAAATAGAGTTGAGATTTTCGGCATAATAATTTAGAGTTTAACAAGTGCATAAGTGGAAAACTATTCTCCCAAGAACTAATGCATTCTAAAGAATGAGGACCAAAGTGAAGCATCAATATCAAAACAAACACCCACCTATCACTTGAAGTGCATGTGATGTGAAGGTAATTCTGGGAGCGGCACAATATCAAGAAGTATCTAACAAACCTTAATATGATAAGGTCAGGGTCATGATGAGGCAAGTAAGCATGGATAATATGCATCAAAAATCATGATTACCAATAGAGTTTAAAGATAAATATTCATTGGAGGATTAAATAATTTAAAAGCATAAGAATAACCCTTAGGACCTTGGTCAAGTAGAGGGGTACCCAAAATATAGTGTTAATCAAAATTTTGGGTGATGATGTAGAAACTACAATAGGAAGCTACCATTACATTTTCTCTAGTGACCTCCAGAAGGAAGGCACTTCTCCCTTAGCAAGTTTTCTAGCTACCACCAAAAGGAATCCACCACTCACTCACTAGAGGATCCGACCATCGAACTCAGACACTGTAGATCACATTTCATCCAATTTTCAGTTTAGACCCATATATAATTCTGTACTAAAACTCAGCACAATATCAATTGATTGGAAACATCTCTCTACAACAAAAAAATATTCCAAACATTGGAAGAATTCAATTGGTATTATAGTCCATAGATAAGGGCATACACTAACACTCTCTCCTCATCAAATTCAATAAAAATTTATCATCAATAACTATTACAAGGATTTTGCCATAATATACATGGAATCTTACATAGCAAACTTGATATAAGACAATTCTACCTAATACATCATATGTTGGCAGTAATAATAATTATACATCAGAAATATCAAGAAAAATATATACCCAACAAAATTCCCCTACAACAACATGACAATAAATATAATAATCAAGTATTAGAGAAACATAACTCTGATAATACTCTCCTGTCAATATCTATAATACATATTTTGTTGTAAACACTAGCAACACCATACTCTTTTTTCAAACATCAACAACATTGAGTTAACAACCTTGTGTTACAAAACCATGTAATAAAATTAATAAAGGACAAACAATAACTAAGGTCACGAGACACTTATTGTAAGCTAAATGTTAGGAAAAACATCCTAGTGGGTGTTCACCTGGTTTGTAATGGCTAAGTGCAAATTGGTGAAGGCAATGGCAAAGGATTTGTAAATGAAAGAGGCATTAATTGGGATTTTGTTTATTAAAATAATAGAAAATAGAAGGAAAGGAAGGTGAAGGGTCATAGGTTGCATGTGAGGAGAAAAATGAAGGAAACATAAGGCCTAGGTGGGATTGTGGTAAAGCCTAAGGAATCCATCGTTTTTTGTTGTAATTCCCACATTCATGCTTGGAATATGACATGGGGATGATTGGTTGAAATAAACTTTTTTTTCAGCCCAATCTATGGTCGGGTTGTATGTGGAAGTCCATGATTGGATTGGATTTTTCATATGCTAATAAGAAATATTTTTCTCTTGTGTATTATGTGTAAAATTATTGGTTATTATGTGGTTATAACGACTCTTCTATTATTCTTATTATAATGGTTATATGACGGTTATACACATGGTTTATGCTAGACTTTGGTTATGGCTCTCTTGATGTTTTGATTAGAATATGAATGAGAAATGAATGCAACAACTGATAGATTATATTGCAGTTATTATGAGAGGGCATTAGAACTTCTCGATGAATTCGAAATAATTATGAGGCCCCAATGTTCAGATGTGTTTTTAGGACCTGAGGATTACATGTTCATGATGTGTTTGGCATAATTTCAATCATGGTTATGCCTTGTCAGGTTAGGTCCTTTTTCATGTTTTTCATTAGAGGCCTTGTCATCATCTTGATTATCATTTATAGAAGGTTCATGAAGCTCGAGACGGAGCCCTGAGTCCTATCGCTGAAAAAGTGGCTTAGAATTTGCGGTCTTTGGCATATAACTGCCTTAAACATGCTACAATCACATGGAGACCATGCTCTAGGAGCAACTGAAAGGTTTTAGTCACATGGAGGGCTTATCATGGGAGCGGATATGGGTCTAGTTGCATTAAGAAGCAAGTTCTCTCAAGGGTTCGAACCTAGAGGGGTTGGTGGGCACCTGTAGGTTCTGTAGCTCTAAGGGAAGTTCATCTTTGATTTGTTTAGTCAATTATACTTTCTTAACTATACTTAGGGAGTTGAATCATAGTATAGTAACTCTTCATCAAATATTTACCCAAGTGGACTAGTTAGCTTGGATAAACATGGGAGGAGGGTGTTAGAGAGTGGTATCAGAGCATGGTTCATCCCTTGGACTAGATGGGCGAAACGTATTTGTCATGCATACATGTCAGTTGCATGTGTTATTGATGCTTATGGACTATGTGTTTATTATGTATGCATGGTGGTGGTCATTTTTACAGTTGTATCACCACGTGGAAGATGATGGTGATTGTTGTTCAATGTCTTCATCATGAGTGGATGTCGGTTATGCATATGTTATGCATGTCATTATCCATATGTCATTATGCATGCATTGTGATGGTTATGGTATAGTGATGTATGATAAGTAGATAATGGTTCAAATGATGTCTATATACTAATATGATTATGTTTATACATGTATTGTACTAATCTAGTTGATCTTACAGACAAGATATCCTCTTCCGAGATAATATTAAGGTGTGTTGATTTTTTTATATTTTGGTTTTGCTGACATGGTATACTTGCAGGATGAAGATGAATCACTATCTAGATGGTAGACTATAGTTCATCAGGCTCTCCCATTAGATCTTATGAGAACCATGTTGATATTTTCTCTCTGAATATAGCGAACACGTTGAGAATTTTGAAGGCAGAAATAAGAAGCTGCGAAGAAGATAATGACAAAATCATTTACGAACATGAGAATCAAGTATAGGTTAATGTAGTTATCCATCAAAGTTTGTTAAATATGTAGAGATAGGGACTGCTTAGGATCAGCCATGGGAAATATGATAGGACTAATGGGACTTATGTCAATAAGTCTCATGGTGGACACATGTTAGATAGAGATGACATAATCAAATTTGGAAGGTTCTTAGATACACTGGATATGAGAGGTAATGGAAAGAAGTTCTACTCTAGTTCTAGTTCTGACATGTATCATGGTCATCATCGTTATCATCCTTGTTGGAGGATTGACAAGGGATATTTTCCATATGAGTTCACAAAATCCAAGCCACCTACCTTTGATGGACATTTGAAGAAACTAAAAGATGTATAGACATGGTTAGTTGGGATGAAGAAGTTATTTGAGATGCATGACTACACATAGAACATGAAGGTCATAACAGTTATCTTCAGCCTCAAAGCGAAAGAAAACATCTGGTGGGAATATGTGAAGTGAGTTAGATACATCGGGACATAAGAGTTGAGTTGGCATGAATTCAAGAGACTTTTGATGAAGAAGTACTTGTCATACAGGTAATATGACAGTAAGGCCAATATTTATATGAGCTAAAGATCGATCGATAATAGATGAGGAGTATATGACTAAGTTCCTAGAGTTATTGGGATATGTACCATATCTTAAGGGTGAGAAGGCAAGAGTTAAGATATTTTTTAGTGGATTACAATTATCATTTAGAGATTATATTGAGTATGATTAGCCTTGGTCACTTGAAGAAGTCATTGGAAATTGGTAGCATTGTTATGAGAAATCAAAGTGCAAGACATATTTTCAGTGAGTTAGGAAAGAGAAAGACAAGGCTAAAGCTAAATAGCAGCCGAAAAGGACAAGACCTCAACATGTAGATGAGAAAGAGAATGATTTTCCTTAAAAGAAGTTTAATGTAGTTGGATGGGGACACGGGCCACAACCTAGAGTGAAACCAAAAAAGTTGATTGTACGAGACAATCACAGTGTTCAATATGTGGAAAGGAGCATCTCAGGAGAGATTCCCTGCAGTATCAACATGGGAGGCCTTATATTTATAGTTCACATGAGGTGCATAATATTGGGAATGTTGGGAAGATCATTCCTCATATCCACACAACATTGGATAGCAAGCAGGTAGATCACGAGGCATCTATTATTAAGATGGATGGAAAGATATGTGATCAATTTGTTTCTATCTTCATTGACCCTGGATCTAATTGTAGGAAAAATCAGCTAGAATGGTGACAACTATGCAAGAAAATCAGAGTCACATGAAGGGGTGTGTTGTTTTTGTAGTATGCATTTGTAGTGATAAGGGTAAGGATGTTGAGGATGTAGAAGTTTTGAAGTAGTACCCAGTTCTACAATAGTTTCACGATGTATTTCCCATAGACATTCCAGAATTACCATCTCACAGGGAAGTGAAACATTCTATTGAGTTGGTACCAAGGGTGACATCAACATCAAATAAACCATACAGGATGAGCACAATTGAATTTGTGGAATTGAAGTTGCATTTGAAGGAAATGCTTGACAAAGCATACACCACGCCAAGCGTGATGCCTTAGGGTGCACCATTGTTGTTTGTGAAGAAGAAGGATGGTACTATCAGCTCAAGAACAAGTATCCATTGGCGAGGATTGATGATTTGTTTGAACAATTGAAGGGAGCAATAGTGTTACTGAAGATTGATGTGAGATCAGGATAACATCAGATACACATTAAAGAAGAGCACATATACATGACTTCTTTTCAAACAAGGTATAGGAATTATGACTTTAGTTCCTTTTGGTTTGACTAATGTTCCAGCCAATTTTAGGTGCTTGATGAATAGTGTGTTTCATCCTTATCTACACACGTTCGGTATTGGGTTCATTGATGATATATTGATATATTCTAAGAATGAGGAAGAACATGATGAACATTTAGCAGCAGTGTTGAAATTGCTAGGAGGGCATCAATTGTATGCCAATCTTAGAAAATGTAGTTTCTCTCATACATAGCTACATTACTTAGGAAACATGGTTTCCGAGGAAGGCATAGAAATGGATCTGGAAAAGAGAAAAGCTATTTTGGAATGTGAAGCTCCTCGAAATATGGACGAGGTATGGTAATTCATGGGGTTAGAAGGTTATTCTAAGAGGTTCATTAGGAACTTCTCATAGATTTCTTATCCTATTACATCATTGCAAAGGAAAGGTAATAAATTTGAATGGATAGAAGAATGTGCAACTAGTTTCTAGCAGTTGAAACTGTTGACAAATTCTCTAGTTCTAAAGATAGAATATTCGAATAAACAATTTTTAGTGTGTATATATGATTTCAATATAAGATTTGGTGGACTATTTATGCAAGAAGGGAAGGCAGTATGTTATGAGTCAAAGAAACTAAAGGAGCACAAGCAGAATTATGTTACACATATTCTTGAGTTGGCAGTGATCATACATGCATAGGAGATGTGGAGACACTGCCTTCTTAGCAAGAGTTGTACTAATGAGTGAACATAGTGGACTTAGATACGTATTTGACCAACCAAATATGAATGTGAGGCAAGCTAGCTAGTTTTCCATGATCATTTAGTTTTACTTAGAGATCAAATACATTAAGGGAAAGGAGAGCATGGTTGCAGATGGTCTTAACAAGTGAATATAGGTAAACCATAGTGCAACTATGAGTTCTTATGGGATAGATTTACAATATCATATCTTTTAGGTGGGTTACAATAGGATGACAGGTATAGGGAGATTATGTAGAAGTTACAGCAGGGTACAAGCGATCAGTATGTGGACTATCTTCTCATAGTAGATGGTTTGGTCAGATTTAGGGAGATCTTCTATGCGTTGGACAATAGTGAGCTCAAAAGATTATCCTAAGGGAATTTCATGATAAACCATATTCATCCCACTGAAGATATCATAATACGTCAATAGTGATGAAGAAGTTCTACTATTAGATAAATCGAAAGAGGGAAGTGGTAGAATTTGTCGCTAGATGTTTCAATTTTCAATAGGCAAAAGTAGAGTTTAAATATCCAAGTTGTCTATTACAGCTGATTTTGATTCCACAGGGGAAATGGAAAGTCATTTCCGTGGATCTCATTATAGTTCTTCTAGGGACATCTATAAAGCATGAGTCCATCATGGTTCTGGTGGGAAGGTTAACAAAGGCAGCACACTTCTTTTCAGTGAAGTCCACTTATTCATCTAGTGATGTAGCACAGGTCTTCATCATAGATGTAGTAAGGTGGTCTAGTGTTCCGAGGAATATTGTGTTAGACAGGGATGTTAAGCTCACTTCCAAATTTTGGAAGGAGTTATTTGCAGGTTTTGGGACAATGTTGGCCATCAAAAAAACTTATCATCCACAGATAGATGGATAGACATAGAGGAACAACATGATCTTGGAGGAGATGTTGAGATGTATGTGATGCATCAACATAGGCTATGGAAGGAGTACTCACCATTGGTTGAGTTTGTTTACGACCATGGGTATCAGTATTCACTGAGGATGAGTCTGTTTGAGGCACTTTATGGGCGAATTTGTAATACACCTATCAATTGGAGTGATCTAGTGAATAGGGTGTTGATAGGACTGGACTTGCTGGCAGAAATGGAATAGGAAATGTAGGTTATCAATAAGAATCTAAAGGCATCACTAGATATGCAAAAAAATTATGTAGATCAACACACGTTGTTTAAGGAGTTTGAGGTTGGGGAACATGTGTACTTGTGCATGAAGCCCAAGAAGAGCTCCTTGAGGATTGGGTCATGTGTGAATATATAACCTCATTATTTTGGTCCTTTCGATATCCTTGAGAGGATTGGACTAGTGGCCTATCGACTTACACTGTCGTTGACAATGAAAGTCCATGATGATTTCCATGTTTCACTTCTTAGAATATATGTAAAGGATGTTGATCATGTTATTGATTGGTATATAGTTTAGGTGGACACAGAAGGAGGATTCTAGTCGAATCCTCAGTGTATTTTGCAACGAAATATACTGGCAGTCTAGAACTGAGAAACCAAGCAGGTTAGTGTTCAGTGAAAGCACTTTGGGTCTAATGAAGCTACATGGGAAATAGCTAATTATATTTTTCATATGTATCATTCATTGTTTTTTGGTTGAGGAAAAGGAGTTTTGGTATATGTATATATGTATATGGATGTAAACACTGCCATGAGTTGTGTTATAAATCTCCAATAAGTAGCATGGTTGTCATGTTGTTATTTTTTTCATGATGGTGTTTCTTTCTAGTAGGTTGCTTATTGTAAATACTACATCGAGCGAAGTTATACATTTCCATGGCAATATGAATTTCTTTTCAATAGTATTTCTAGTTATACGTGTCACTGAAAAACGAGGATGGTGTTCCCCTAAGGGGGAGGGGTCTATAACAACCCCATGTTAGAAATCCATGTAATAAATTTAATGAAGGAAAAAGAATAACCAAGGTCATCGGACACTTATTACAAGATCAATGTTAGGAAAAAAATCCTAGTGGGTGTTATTTGGTTTATTACGGCTAAGGGTAAATTGGCAAAGTCTTTGGAAAGGAAAGAGGAATTAATTGACATTCTATTTACAAAAATGATGGAAAATAGGAGAAACGGAAGGTGAAACGTCACGTGTTCCATGTGAGGAATAAATTGAAGGAAAATAATGGAAAATGAAGAAAATAGAGGCCTCATTAATAAAAAAGGCTTATGAGGGTAAGTTCACAACCTTTTGTTAGTTTTAGCTTGGAGCTCTCTATATACTCTCCCTTTCTCATAATCTTGGATAGAGAGCATTCTTAGAGAACTCTAAAATTGGAGGAAGAAAATCTAAGGAGGGATAAAGCAAGCAAATGGAATAAGAGATCAAGTAAGGAACAAAAATATCTAGTGGCTATAATGGGATTACTTTAAGGTATCAAGTTTCATGTGTGATTTCCTTTCTACTTTTGGGATGCATGGTACATGCATTTATGTATTCGATTCTCTTGTTGTAATTGGCATGGGCTTTTCCAAGTGTGACAGTGGTTTTCAACCTTGCCTTTCCATTTCCAGATGGCCATGGTGTGATGGGGTTTCTCTTACTTGGTTGAGCTGGATTGCTTGATGGTTTTGAAACTTAGTGGGGTGGTCTCAGGAGGAAACAAAAGTCCTGGGAATCCTTGTATTGGTGAAGGTGGGATTGTGGTAAATCCTAATTATGTATTCAAGGGATTTTTTTTTTAGAAACCTCAAATTTTTGTAAAAATGATATGAACAAATATTTTTGTGTGTAGGTTGTCGAAGAGGAATTATTTGTGAATTTGATAAAGGATGAACATAAAGAAGCGATAGAATAACAATTTAATTCTTATGAAATGCAAAATAAAATAATGAAGCATACACATGTGGAATAAAATAAGTAAGGATAGAAGAATGAAAAGACAACTTTCTCTCAATCGTCCTTGTTGGGTGTAGGAATTGCAGTTAAACAAGCTCCTTTCAACACTTAATTTGTCAACCCATAGTTTCCTACACTTTGAGGAGTAGCACAAGAAATGTCAAGAAATGATATGAACCTTCTCTAACTTTATTCCTAGTTCTTAAACAACAACTTTTCAGAATAAAAAAGAATGATGATCAAGTGGTGATTGATACTCAAAGAAAGTCTGGTGCTGGAATAAATGAAAAGTACTTTTGCAGAGATTAAAATGGATTCCTTGTTCATTGTGAACAATATTAAGTAATGAAATGACCATTATATTTTCATTCCATGAGACAATATGATAAATAACTTATTCTTGGCTGCACTAAATTGTTATTCCTGTAGTACAACAACGTTCTTGTACAAAAACATTGTGCTTGCACTGGAATGATGTTTAGATACCATAAGGATTTCCGGTACTTGTACTAATGTTTTTACCTTTGCGCAACAGTTCTAAGTCTTCAGGCTGTTAATGTCAATCTTGTTTTCCTGTCACCAATGATTAAATATGCTTTTACCAAGTCTGTCAAGAGTCTAAAGTTCAAAGTTTTTCATGTCACTAGGTTTACAATGTAAAATTTGGTCACTTGCTAGTTTTTTCTAGGAATGTCTTCATTCTTTTGGAAAAATCACACATGATGGTCTCCTACCTCACTCATATTAAGGAATCATAATAAAAAGAATTCTTTCATTACATTAGTCATCATCATTACCATTCCACTCAGTCTCATGTCTTCATTAAGTCATTAGGGTTTCAAGGTCCATCATGATCATGTGTAAATCCAGCCTTAAATGAATCATGATAATCAACTCTTTGGAATAAGTTTGATGAATTTTCATAAGTTCATCATTCGTTCAATCTCAAAGTTTCCAGAAGAAGAAGTCTCATTATTCAAAAGGTAAAAATCAACTCAGGTTTCAACTTTCCAATGTGGCTCAGTTTTAAAGGTGAGAAATCATGGTTTTCAAAAGGTATGTGGGGTCCATTTGTATACAAAAGGGAATCATACCTACCTATAAAAACCCAAAAGGTCCAAAAATCATTTCATTTCCCTTATATTCTCCTTTATCCATTGAGCTCTCACCTCCATTGGTGAGAAAAACACGGGTTTCTAGGCAAATTCAGCCAAAAATTAATGATATTGCGCTTCCAGAGACTCTACTGCACTTCTGAGGCTAGCGCTACGCTTTTGGACATTGTGCTGCACTTGCACCAGAGTAGAAAAAAACCCTTCAAAACTCATTCATATTGAACTTTGGAGCTTGCAATCTAATCTTGTTTGCAAGTAAGTATAACTCTTTTCTTACCTTTCTCCTTTAGCAGGAAGAATTCAAATGCAAGTTCTCTTCGACTAGGATTTTAGGTGAAGTTTTCATTCTGCAAGTTAGGGTATATGATGGATTGACCAGTTTTGATATTCTAAACATGTAAATATTCCACCTCACACATATATACATGTTTTAAATACATTTTGACTCACTAAACAACCTATAAATCATCAAATTCCCTCACCTATAACTAAACCCTAGCTTATACCTAGCACTTTGAGTAGATTTCCTAGAATCTCTATTTTTCAATTTCTCATAAACATTTCTTTCCCTCATTTCACTTCATTTAGGTTTCATAAGTTTCTTTCACTCCCTATCCATCTCCTAAAAATTTCCCTACCATCATTTCCATTCCTCAAACACCTCATTTCATCTTTTCACTCATTCCTCACTGTTTTTTCCATTTTCTTGATTCTAGGGTTTCTACCATCATCGAGGGAGATTCTTAACCAGAGAGGAGAAAAACACCATAAAGGAGGCAAAATCCTCAAATCTGAGCCTACCAACTCTAATGAATTCAATTCATCACCCTTAATAAAGGAGTGGTTTCAAGATGGAAAATGTCTAGAGTTTTGCAAAAGGGTGTTTGAAGTAGGTTTTTATGAACCGTTTATAGACTGGATCACAACACATCTGAAAGGGCGAAGGGCCATCATAAACCGAGTTGAGTTTATGCTTTTAGTGCCTGCTATTTCACTTGCTATAGGGATACCTGATCATGGAGAATACTCGTTTAAGGGCATGAATTTGGATCTTGAACATTATAGGTCCTTTTTGAAAACACCCTACACGGAGACCCATACACACATCATCCCATTTAGGTACACATTGGAGACGTATGCTCCATTAATGAAGGTTGTCATGAAATTTTTCACCTCTGAGGGAAGGTTTTCTAGATTGTACGCCCGTGACATCCAACTTCTAATGAACTTCACAACTCAAAAACCTCTCAACATGTGCAATTATTTGTGTAGAAGACTTGACAAAATGTATGAGAAGGTATAGGTGAAAAACAAAGAAAACTACTGTAGTCTTTTTCATCATAGCTTGATAAACACTATAGTTCTCCATCAGTTTGCACAAAGAAACATGACATGGGATTATTTCATAGAAACAACTTTAAAATGGAATGAGACTAATCTTTCAGTTCAACATCCAAATGTACCAACATTATAGATGGAGGTAGTATCATCAAGCCAATTAGTGAAGGTTCCTAAGGCACCTAGACCTGAGGTGACTAGAATGTATCAAAGAGGAAAAAGGCTTGTGTTTACTTCTCATGTTGAGAAAGGGGCTAAGCCTTCTACATCAATAGAACAGGGATCACAAGTACAGAATGAAGACTTGATTGAGCATGAATTTGAGTTTGTGGACTTGGAAACAGAAAATGAGCCTTCAAACATGCAACATACTATCGAAGAGAAAAATTCTTAGAATAGAGAACTGATGGACAACATGGCAAGGGCAAAGTTTTTTATCTCATTCCTAGAACAAGTAAAAAAGCAGCTAAAATCTAGACAACTCATTATGGGGAAAGAGCAAGCTAAATTGTTGCAGTAAGCAAGAAAAGGAAAAAGTAGTATTAGAGCCTAGTTAACCTGAGGAAACTAAAAAAACAAGGTAAGAAAAAAAGGCCAAGGACCAAGTAACTGAAGAAGGCATTGGAGGAGAAAGAACACATTTTGCTAGATGAAGACGTAGACTAGGAGGACAAAATTTCCTTAGATATCAATGAGGATGTAGAGTATTGGTTAGATAAGGTAAATGAGCACTTTGAAAAGCTTCTTGAAAAAGCCAACAAAGACAACCAACTACTAAGGCACATGCCACATCACTATCAAACTAGGAACATGATATATAACATCAAGCTCAAATATTTGGAAAACGAGCTCAAGGAAACCTTAAAGGATCACAATGACAAGCATAACTTAGATATGCTTGTTGAAGAATCCATGAGGGCTTGAAATACATCATTTTATAGCTAATGAA
Source organism: Pinus taeda (assembly GCA_000404065.3). Classification (NCBI taxonomy): domain Eukaryota; kingdom Viridiplantae; phylum Streptophyta; class Pinopsida; order Pinales; family Pinaceae; genus Pinus; species Pinus taeda. The sequence continues at coordinate 13,716 of APFE030311441.1, read as the reverse complement.
AAATTTTGAAAGAATTCTCAGCATTTTTGGTTTTTTTGGCTATTTTGGCACCAAATTCAAAAAAATTTCCCAATGTATCCAAATGACAAATGTTTTGAATTTTTGGAAATCTCATGGAATCCTCTCAAAACCCATTTCATAAGATTTCTTAGATAGGGCCACAATTTCGAGAAAAAGAAGAAAAAGGTGTAAAACAACAACATTCTTCCCATCTTTTCAACATGCATTACGCTTCTAGAGAAACCTTGGCGAATGGATTTTTGAAGGCCTTCCCATAAGTCATTTTCAAAAATTCAAGGTTTTCTAGAAAATATACTTGAAAATCTAGTTGATCATTATTTCATATATTCATTTGGACGTCAAGAAGGCAGCTTAAAGTGGGCTCAAATTCGGTGTTGCGGTTCTGCAAATTTCTATGTTTTTAATTTAAATTTCACTTTGTAAATTTCCTACTTTTCAGTTTGACTTGTTCAAAGTCAAAAATCTTGCTGTAATTGAAGTAATTTCGAGGTTATATGATGTAATCATGAATAAATAGAAATCATAGGTATTTTTTTGGTTCAATAGACTTCATTAAGGAAGAAAAATCCAAAACAAAGTCTACGATAAGTGTTTGTACTTCACCTTCTCACTTTCACCTGTTTGTTGAGAGAATCTTGGAAATAGTTCCACCACCTCGGAATTCAAATCCTGGAGGTGGGGAACTGAAGCAATTGAGTTTGTATGTATAATTTCTCATTCATAGAGAAGGGTTGGAATTTTGTCGAGAAGGCTTGTACGTTATGTTCTCTTCATCTAAAATAGGAGTAGTTGCAGCTATATTTCAGGAACTCTAGTTGAGTAAGTCTATGTTGTTGTTTCCTTTTAATATCAACTTCTAATGGATAAATAATCTCTCTTTACATGCTTTATCATCTTCCTATGAATTTCCTTGCAGTTATATAGACATAAATATTGAATTTAAGCTGTGGAATTCATACTTTTGTTTCCTTTCTTCTAAAGCTAATGAATTCATGTTGTCACATGCTCATTAGTTTCTTTTAAGCTCATAAATCTATACTACATTGAAAAACACCCTAATTTCATCATAGAACACTAATATATACCTCCTATTTATACTTGTCTCTGTGTACTTGAACCCTAGACCTAATTACCTTCTCTAAACCATAGTCCAACAAACTTAAAACCCTAAATTGACAAATACTCAAAACAAACTTCCATATCTAGCATAAAACCTTGTTCTTTATAGTTATTCATTGACAAATCCTTTAAGACATCTGTTACACTGAAATTTGTCACCATGACTATCTGCAGTTTATATGGCCCCATCAATAGCCATATTGTCCTCCTTGTCAAGCCCCATACCTCTGCTCTTCATGTCAAAACTTCAAAAAGAGAGAAAGTCACTTAAAAACATGTTTATCTTTGGGTACGCAGGTTCTCTCTACCTTGCCTGTGTGTACGCACTCCAAATACACTGTACCTTCGTACTTGTATGCTCTGTAAGCCAAAGGTTGGGTGCGTACCCCTGTAAAGGTCAAAAGGCGCGAGTTTCATCTTTAAAAAGTTACTTGTGGTCACTTCTAGAGCCTTCTAGAAGAGTTTTTGACGTGTATTGAGCGCCTCCAGATGGTTCATGCATCCCTATGATAGAGGAGCTTATCCCATCAAGAGAGGAGCTACCCCATCCAAAAGAGGGAGTATCCCATTGATGTTGGAACTGAATAACCTCCTCTAGAATACTATAAATAAAGGCATTGGGCCAGAGGAGGGGAGGTTGAAAGCTGAACATTCTAAAGGGTAAATGCTGCTGGAATTAGGACTTCCATTGTTGACTTGTGAGGAGAGATCACTATCCTTCCTTGTTGCCATATTGGGAGTGGGTGAGCTTGTCAAAGTAGAGGAAATCTCTTGCTGGACCCTGGGAGGATCTTGCACAACACCAAGGCTCAGGTTGTAATGGTTCCTTTTTTGTTTCCTTAATACAAATAAGTCCATTCTTCTCAATGATTTGTTGTTAATGAATTATTTCATGTACTCCTTGGTCTATGTGATGAATATGCTTTGTTTTATGATGAATATTCAGGTGTTATGTAATCATTTTCTTTGTTAGTGTATGCAGGTATTAAAGTGAAGGAGGAGCTCATCTAGATCAACAAGGCTAGACTGCTACAACAAGCGTTGGACCTAAGGTAAGATCGGAAAACATTTGAGTTCTCATAAAATAATGTGTGTTTAGAGAAGGATTGCTCTTGTTTGGTTTGTTTGTCACTAGAGAGTCTTAGACTCCTAGGGAGGTTAGGTTTGTCCGCAAAAATAACTCTTTCCGCATGACAAATTGGCGACTCCACTGGGGAATCCATTGTTGGGTTTGATTTTTCCTTTGATCATTGCTTTGACCTGAAATGAGTCTTATTTCTTTTGCTTTTTGGTTGCTTGACTGTGTTTTTGGGTGGCTTAGCTTAGGGTCAGATTAGAACTTAGTTTTCTTTGTTTTACAGTAGTACGCACCCTCTGAGTTAGACACAGTGCGTACTTGTACGCACTGTATCTGTGTACACAGAGCGTGCACGCACCTGGTTAAACAGGTTGCCTGCGTACCCTGGTAAAATTAAGAAAATTTCCCTTTTTATCACTTTCTTCCTTTTGAATTTTGTTTTTCTTAGTCTTTACTGCCCAGATCCACTGGTTGACTATCAAAAATCTTCACCTATACTTTTTCCATTAGTGTCGAAAGTTTTAGTGAAATTCCTTGAGATTTTAGCCTTAGGGTTGGGTTTTTATATTGGTCCTGTAGTGACTTTGGGTTTAGAAGTCGCAAAGCCTTAGACATCTCTGGTTTTGTCAGTCTTCTTAGGAGTCGGGCCAGTCGCGAAATCTACCCTCGTGAGCGACCTACCTTTGTGTTTGTCTCTTTGCAAAATTTCAATAAGCTTGTTCATTTAAAGTTGTGAATTTCATTTTACAAAAAAAACAAAAAGAGATTGAGTTTTTGTTTTGATTAGTTTGTGATTCTGCATAAACTAGTCCTTGGATCGATCATTGCCAAGTAAAACATCCCAAGAATCATCCTAGTAAGCTTTTGCTTCTTAGATTAAGTTGTTAAGGATAAGGTTAGATACATTTCCTTTGATTTGCTTTTGAGTGATTTTTCATAGATTTGCATAGATCTTGAAATTGCTTTGATTAGATTAGTTTTACATGCTTTTTATTAAATAGGAAAATATCAACGATCTCCTTTGCGACATTTGCTTTAG
>APFE030311436.1:0-15880 GCA_000404065.3 Pinus taeda | reverse complement strand
ACCAATTATGAATATTTGTAACACGTTTTATTAGTTCAATTATGAATATTTGTAACATGTTTTATTAGTTTGTCTAGACAAAACATATTGAAGAAAAACATGTTGATTATGTTTTATACATTCATAACATTAAAGGGGCCGACCTCCAAGCCCACCTAGACCCTACCCTCTAACATCAAGTTGGAACTAGTGCCAAGGAGAATAGAGGGATTAGAATACCATTAAGAAATTTGTTATTGTTGATTGGGAGAGCCCCCTAGGCATCGTTGTTGAAGGACCAGAGTTCTAAGGCACCTCCTAGTGGTTCAAGATTCCTCATAAGCACCTGAGTGATTCTTCCCAAATCAAATAGGTTCATCAACCAGAAGCTTCCAGTGGTTTCTTCAGCCTCATAGGCAGATCTTTCTCTCAAAAACTAATCACTAGCAAGCCTCCTCGGAGGCATTTCACTATGCAAAGAACTTCATCTCACTTTCAAGAGAATAGATCCCATTAGCAACAAGGTTCAATACTATTGTCAAAATGTCTATGGGTATATGTAAGATATGTTCATATATAGAACCTATGCATGTACAAAGATGTGCATATACAGAAGTCACATAAATTTTCTATATGTGCATCTTATGTATTGCATATCTTCCATATATGCACAACTTTTGTATATATGCATATCTTTTGTATATGCACCTATACGGAAGAGTCACATATATATGGAATATATGTGCATATAGAGAAGAAACACATATATGGAAGACATGTGCATATTATATGGAAATTGTGCATATATAGAAGACATACACATATACGAAAGATGTGCATATGCAACTCATATCTTTTGTATATGCATATATCTTCTGTATATGTACATATCTTCTGTATATACGCAACTTGTGTATATGCACATATCTTCCATATATGTACATATTTACCATATATGCACATATACAGAAGATATGTAGATATACAAAAGTTGCACATATATAGAATTTGTGCATATATGGACATCCACATATCTCCCATGCATGTGCAACTTCTGTATATACACATATTTTCCATATATGCATATACAACAACCACCATATGCACTTATCTTTAATGTCCATACTAAAGAAGTGTATATATAGAAGAAGCACATATACGGAAGACATGCGCGTATATGGAAGTTGTGCATATATGCAAGACATGCACATATACGGACTATGTGCATATATAGGGGCTAGAGTTATGCACAGCTTTTGTATATGCGCATATCTTCAGTATATGCACAACTTTCGTATATACGTATATCTTCCATAAATGCGCTTCTCTTCCATATATGCACAACTTTTGTATATGTACATATATTCTTTATATACGCAACTTTTATGCATGTGTACAAGATGTGCATTTATGGAAGTCACATAAATTTTATATATGTGCAGCTTTTGTATCGCATATCTTCCATATATGGATAAATTTTTATATGTGCATATCTTCTCCAAATGCACCTATACAAAAGAAACTCATATACAGAAAAAATGTGCATATACAGAAGAAACACATATATGGAAGACATGCGCATATTATACGGAAGTTGTGCATATATAGAAGGCATGCACATAGACGAAAGATGCGCATATACAACTCATATCCTCCATGTATGCGTATATCTTCCATATATGGGCATATATTCCATATATACATGTAACTTTCGTATATGCATATATATGGAAGCTGCGCATATACAAAAGTCTGGATATGAATGTTGATTGGTTAAATTATTAAATGTGTGATTTAAGGGGATATCCATCCATGGTTTGATATTATATTGGTTTTATTTGATTGGTACATGTTGGCTGTGAGGGAGACACCTGTCTTTGCCTCGGATTCCGTCCTCCCACCTTGTGTTATGTTATGGAACCCTAATTGCTCTATCTATTTCATCATTTCCACCTTTTCTTGTTCACGTTGTGCTTTGGCATTCACTTGGGTCTCTATAAGGGTTTTTGTGGCATTCTTGTTTGTGCTTTCGACCTCCGCTTGGCTCAATTAACTGGGGTATGTTTATACTCTTCAACCACGACCCTTTTCTGCTAGCTCGGTTCTGATGGTGTAATGGCACTTTCTGTATCCTTCTATCCATCAATTAGCTCGAGGGTTTCGAGACTCAGTTCTCTGTCATCTCCAAATGGGTTCCTCTACCTTGAAGGTTTTGTGGGTGTTATCAATGGTTGCTATCTCTTGAGTGCATTTGTTCCTATTTTATTTTCTTGTCTCGCCATATTTGCTCCACTGTTTAATTGGTTAATTGATTATGGTGTTTTAGGTCGTAGCCACCAGGTGACCCGGCACTCGACCTCAACTCGTCGGCTACACAATGGTAAGTTCTCTTTCTCTATTTTAGTTCTTCAGTTGGTTTTTCTGTTTGTGCTACGGGACTTTCTCCTTTATGAGTAGGGTTGCCTTGCTGGTTGGTGACCTTTCTAATCCTTTCTCGGGTTGAACATTGCTCCTTTGGTAAGCATAGGCTTACAAACCCTCGCTTTTCCTTTCTCCGTTTCATGGTTTAAATTCTTATAGTTTTAACATCTGTATGTTGTCCTTTCAGGTGATTATTGGGCGCTCTAGGTGTTGAATCCATTCTTGCTACTGTTGGCCCAAATGGGTAGGATCTTTTCTTGTAGTCGCTTATCAGTAGTCTAGGGTTTTAAGGGTGTGAGCTTCGGCTCCCTTGTCAGTCATTTCTGTATTGACTTTTCCGTCAGTTGTATTGTATGGGTGCTCTCTATCTGTAAACGATTGGACTTGTATGTGGTTGTGGCTCTTAACTTGCCAGTCAGGGTTTTTAATTCACGGTTCAGTTTTGGCATTTACAATTTGTATGTATGGTTTCTATGCTGGGGTTTCGAACCCGATTCCTTTGTTGAACATAGAATGTATTTTGTTCTATCTTTGGGCTGTAAATGCTTGGGACATTTTGTGTATTGGCTTGAACATGATTGAAAAGGAAAGAAAAATAATGTATACAGTTTTATATGGTACCTGTAGGTTTGCGTAGCCTCTTCGCTGTGAATGTAGTCAAGGATGCTTTGAAACCCTCCTTCGATAACTGTAGTTTTCTTTTCAAAGGCTTTGTGTAATTTTAAGAATTGTATTTATTTGCTGCAAGTTTGCATTCGGTTCTCCAATTGGTTTGCTCATCCTTATGTTCAGTGCTGGTGCTTTCACGAGACCTCGTTTGCTTTTTGGTTCTGATATTGCCACTGTCTGTTAAAAAAAATTCACTCGGCTATTTCTTTGTTGCTGTTAGGAGCACACTCAATTTATTTTTTAAACAGAAATTCATTTAACTCAAATGCTGCAATGGATTCAAATGTTCACAGAAAATTTTAATATTTCTATTCTTCTTCGGTTATGATGGAAAATCAATCCTACAATGTTTCATGTTTTTGCTTTTAGTAAGATCTGTTAAAGAGTTTCAGAAACTGTGAATCAGTCACATGTAGTTACATTGAATAACTGTTGATTCCCTTCAATCTAAATTCTGTAGTTAATTTAAAACAGTAACTAAAAAGAAATTAAAATGAAAGTAGAAAATATCTTGATGTTAAGTCCTAAATGCTAGAAACTAAGGAAAATTAAAAGACTCGGGTACAACGACCTGTAAACCTGTCAACTTGTGAGGCAAACATTTTCGTTTTGTTCACCCTAAGCTAGATGCTCCTCCGTCAGGCTCTCGGGATAACAAAAATTCATGGCTCTGTTCCATGAGCTCCTCGACAGAATATCTTGCATGCTGTATTTGTGTCGCGTCAAGCCACGAACTGTCCTCAGTGGGATTGTTCTTCCACTTGACAAGGTACTGAAGGTACTCTTTTCTGCGATTCCACTTGGCCACCTGCGTGTCGAGAATTCTCTCGATCTCAAGGGGCTGAGCCGAAGGCATTTGCCTCATCCAAGAACTGCTTTCTGTCTGGGTGTCCAGTTCTGGTTGTGTCAAACTGTCGTCTTCAGGACTGGCAGTGTATGGAAACAAATCTACCATGTTGAAGATAGGCGATATGCCTATTCCTGGGGGCAGCTATAATTCATAGGAATAGCTGCCCCAAGAATAGGCATATCACTTATCTTCAACGTGGCAGATTTGTTTCCATACACTGCCAGTCCTGAAGACGACAATTCGACACGGCCAAAACCGGATGCCCAGACGGAAAGCGATTCTTGGATGAGGCAAATGATTTCGGCTCAGCCCCTTGAGATCAAGAGAATTCTCGACACGTAGGTGGCCAAGTGGACTCACAGAAAAGAGTACCTTCAGTACCTTGTCAAGTGGAAGAACCATCCCATTTAGGATAGTTCGTGGCTTGACGCGACACAGATACAGCGTGCACGATATTCTATCGAGGAGCTCATGGAACGTAGCCATTAATTTTTGTTTTCTCGAGAGCCTAATGTAGGAGCATCCATCTTAGGGTGAACAATACGAAAGTGTTTGCCTCATAGGTTGACAGGTTTACAGGTCATTGTACCTGAGTCTTTTAATTTTCCTTAATTTCTAGCATTTAGGACTTAACAGCAAGATATTTTTTACTTTCAGTTTAATTTCTTTTTATTTACTGTTTTAAATTAACTACAGAATGTAGATTGAAGGGAATCAACAGTTATTCAATGTAACTACATGTGACTGATTGACAGTTTCTGAAACTCTTCAATAGATCTTACTAAAAGCAAAAACATGAAACATTGTAGGATTGATTTTCCATCATAACCGAAGAAGAATAGAAATATTAAAATTTTCTGTGAACATCTGAATCCATTGCAGCATTTGAGTTAAATGAATTTCTGTTTAAAAAATAAATTGAGTGTGCTCCTAACAACAACAAAGAAATAGCTGAGTGATTTTTTTTTAATAGACAGTGGCAATATCAGAACCAGAAAGCAAACGAGGTCTCGAGAAGCACCAACACTGAACAGAAGGATGAACAAACCAGTTGGAGAACAGAATGCAAACTTGTAGCAAATAAATGCAATTCTTAAAATTACACAAAGCATTTGAAATGGAAACTACAGCTATCGAAGGAGGGTTTCAAATCATCCTTGACTACATTCACAGCAAAGAGGTTACGCAAACCTACGAGTACCATATAAAACTGTGTACATTATTTTTCTTTCCTTTTCAATCATGTTCAAGCCAATACACAAAATGTCCCAAGCATTTACAGCTCAAAGATAGAACAAAATACATTGTATGTTCAACAGAGGAATCGAGTTCGAAACCTTAGCATAGAAACCCTACATACAAATTGTAAATGCCAAAATTGAACCGTGACTTAAAAACCTTGGCTGGCAAGTTAAGAGCCACGACCACATACAAGTCTAATCATTTATAGGAAAAGAGCACCCACACAATACAACTGATGGAAAAGTCGATACAGAAACAACTGACAGGGGAGCCGAAGCTCACACCCTTAAAACCCTAGACTACTGATAAGCTACTACAGGAAAAGATCCTACTTGTTTGGGCCAGCAGTAGCAAGAACTGGAGTCAACACCTAGAGCGCTCGACAATCACCTGAAAGGACAACATACAGGTGTTAAAACTGTAAGAAGTTAAACCTTGAAACAGAGATAGGAAAAGTAAGGGTTTGTAAGCCTTTGCTTACCAAAGGAGCAGTGTTGAGCCTGATGAAGGATTCAAAAGGTCACCAACCAGCAAGGGAACCCTACTCACAAAGGAGAAAGTCCCTTAGCACAAACAGAAAAACCAATTGAAGAACTAAAACAGAGAAAGAGGACTTACCATTGTGTAGCTGACGAGTTGAGGTCGAATGCCAGGTCACCTGGTGGTTGTGACCTGAAACACCATAATCAATTAACCAATTAAACAACGGAGCAAATACGGCGAGAGAAGAAAACAACACAGGAGCAAATGCATTAGGAGATAGCAACCATTGATAACACCCACAAAACCTTCAAGGTAGAGGAACCCATTTGTAGATGACAAAGAACTAAATCTCGAAACCCTCGAGCTAATTGAAGGATAGAAGGATACAGACAATGCCATTACACCATCAGAACCCAGCTAGCAGAACAAGGTTGTGTTTGAAGAGTATAAACATAGCCCAATTAATTGAGCCCAATGGAGGTCGAAAGCACAAACAAGAATGCCACAAAACCCTTGCAGAGACCCAAGTGAACACCAAAGCATAGAGCGAAAAAGAAAAGGTGGAAATGATGGAATAAACGAAGCAATTAGGGTTCCATAACATAACACAAGGTAGGAGGATGGAATTCGAGGCAAAGACAGGTGTGTCCCTGACAACCAACACATACCAATCAAATAAAACCAATATAATATCAAACCATCGATGGACATCCTCTTAAATCACACATTTAATAATTTAATCAATCAACATTCATATCCAGACTTCTGTATATGTGCAACTTCCATATATATGCATATACGGAAGTTGCGCATATATGGAATATATGCCCATATATAGAAGATATACGCATACATGGAAGATATGAGTTGTATTTGCACATCTTCCGTCTATGTGCATGCCTTCTATATATGCACAACTTCCGTATAATATGCGCATGTCTTCCATATATGTGTTTCTTCTATATATGCACATATTTTTCGTATATGAGTTTCTTTTGTATAAGTGCATATAGAGAAGATATGCACATTTACGAAAGATATACACATATACGAAAGTTGTGCATATACTGAAGAAATATGCATATACGGAAGCTGTGCATAACTCTAGCCCCTATATATGCACATAGTCCATATATGTGCATGTCTTCCATATATGCACAACTTTTGTATATGCGCATGTCTTCTGTATATGTGCTTCTTCTGTATATACACTTCTTTAGTATGGGCACTGAAGATATGTGCATATGGTGGTTGTTGTATATGCATATATGGAAAATATGTGTATATACAGAAGTTGCACATGCATAGGAGATATGTGCATGTCCATATATGCACAAATTATATATATGCGCAACTTCTGTATATCTGCATATCTTCTGTATATGTGCATATATGGTAAATATGCACATATATAGAAGATATGTGCATATACACAAGTTGCATATATACAGAAGATATGCACATATACTGAAGATATATGCATATACAAAATATATGAGTTGCATATGCATATCTTTCGTATATGTGTATGTCTTCTATATATGCACAATTTCCATATAATATGCACATGTCTTCCATATATGTGTTTCTTCTCTATATGCACATATATTCCATATATATGTGCCTCTTCCGTATAGGTGGATATACAAAAGATATGCACATATACAAAAGTTGTGCATATATGGAAGGTATGCAATACATAAGATGCACATATAGAAAATTTATGTGACTTCTGTATATGCACATCTTTGTACATGCAAAAGTTCTATATATGAACATATCTTACATATACCCATAGACATTTTGACAATAGTATTGAACCTTGTTGCTAATGGGCTCTCTTCTCTTGAAAGTGAGATGAAGTTCTTTGCATAGTGAAATGCCTCTTAGGAGGCTTGCGAGTGATTAATTTTTGAGAGCAAGATCTGCCTATGAGGCTAAAAAAGCCATTGGAAGCTTCTGGTTGATGAACCTATTTGATCTGGGAAGAATCACTCAGGCGCTTATGAGGAATCTTGAACCACTAGGAGGTGCCTTAGAACTTTGGTCCTTCAACAACGATGCCTAGGCGGCTCTCCCAATCAAGAATAACAAATTTTTTAATGGTATTCTAATCCCTCTATTCTCCTTGGCACTAGTCCCACCTTGATGTTAGAGGTTGGGGTTTAGGCGGGCTTGGAGGTCGGCCCCTTTAATGTTATGAATGTATAAAACATAATCAACATGTTTTTCTTCAATATGTTTTGTCTAGACAAACTAATACAACATGTTACAAATATTCATAATTGAACTAATACAACATGTTACAAATATTCATAATTGGTGAAATTGCAAGCATACATATATGTGTTTATATAAATAACAAATTTGTAATTTGTAAAAGAGATATTAATTTATATTTTATTTTTCTTGTCATAAAATTATTAATGTAAAAATCCAATGATGAATGTTTCCCTTATAAATTTAACCAAAAATTATGTTTTGAGCTACTAGATAGTTACCTTGAGAGATTATATTTTGACTTACTTCATAGTGGGCTCTACATGGTAAAAAATATAAATTTTCATTATGTCAATAGTTTTAAATGTTGCACCAATTCTTTACATATAAGGTTTGGTTTTTTCTAATTTTATTATTTTAAAAATAAAAAACAATCAATTTTCTTTATGAAATTAGCCTCACAATTGTATTCCTTGTCCACAATTTTTACGTATTTATTCCTCATTTAAATGGAAATATTGCAGCAATACAAACAATTATCTTATACTTTCTTCTTAAAAAATATCATTTAAAAAGAATTCAAAATCCATAGAAAAATTAATATATATGTGTACAATTTTCTACATTCCATATTTAATATAGATTTGTTTTATAGATATTTTAAAATATAAAAAATATGAAAAACATTTAATATGTGAAACAACATACCATGAAATTTTATTAATTTAGATGTAAAATATAAAATCCATTCGATTTTACAAAATATAATATTATAAATTTTCTAAAACCATTATCATTACATTTATTTTAATTCGTAATTTATATAATAATAAAATTTATAAAGAAATATAATAAACATAACCATTCCATTTGTCAAAATAAATGCATTTCTCAATTAAAAAAAGAAAAAGAAACTCATATATATGTGTCTGTGTGTGTGGGTGTGTGTGTGCGTGTGTGTGTGGGTGTGTGTGTGCGTGTGTGAGAGAGGTGTCCATATCTAATATAAGTAAATCTACACCTTTACTTACTTTTATTCATAACTTAGTTGCCTTAAATATTAAGCAAATTATTTATTGATTATTTATAATAAGACATTAAAAAAGGAGAGTAGAAAGTGGTTGTTATGAGCTTCCAAGAAATAATCCACAACTATATTACCTCAAGGATGCTTTTTCAAAATCAAGTCATTACAACAATATTCATCAAAATAACAATAATAAGAGTTCATGTAAAATAATCTCAATTGAATATTTATTTCTAAATAAAATATTAAAAGATATAACATAATTATTATAGGGATTCAGGAAATATATCCATTAATTATCATTCTTTATTCCTTATTTGAAACATAATTAAAAATAACGAAATATCTCATTAATATAAATACAACTTTAAACCATGCTACTTATTTAAAAATAAATAAAAAACTTTAAATAAAATTTTACATTAATTTTAATTCTTTAAATGTAATTAAAAATAAAAATAACGAAATAACTCTTAACCTCTATATAATTTTATAGCATGTTCTCATCTGGGAAAAAAAGGAAAAACATGGCCAGAAATTTCAATTAACAAGAAAATAGAATAACTTAATTTTATACCATGCATTTATTTGAAAAAAGGAAAGGAATAACATGGCGAGGAATTTCATTTAACAAAAAAACGAAATAAGTTTTCCAAATCCGTTGCATTAAATCCATTTGTATATTATAATTCTTTTTTAAAGAGAAAGACAAAAGGTTGGGCACAGAGAATAATTTTTCAATAATCACAAATTGAAAATGACTTAAAATGTGTTTACACTTTGTTTTTTCTAAATCAGAATATATATTAATAATCATTATAAACTTCAAATCAGAAATCACACTGTTAGATGCTAACTTCAAATTAAAAGGCTTCTTATTGGTGTAGGAATAACATGGCCAGGAATTTCATTTAACAAGAAAACGAAATAAGTTTTCCAAATCCGTTGCATTAAATCCATTTGTATAATATAATTCTTTTTTAAAAGAGAAAGACAAAAGGTTGGGCACAGAGAATAATTTTTCAATAATCACAAATTGAAAATGACTTAAAATGTGTTTACACTTTGTTTTTTCTAAATCAGAATATATATTAATAATCATTATAAACTTCAAATCAGAAATCACGCTGTTAGATGCTAACTTCAAATTAAAAGGCTTCTTATTGGTGTGGGTATCGACAAAGTAATCCAACAGATCATGGTTTGCATAGACATTGCAGTTCGCTGCAGGAAAGAATTGGTGTCTCTAAAAATGTCGTAACGAAAATAAAGCCTATAGTTAAGCAGATCTAGAGACTTCAAATTAAAAGGCTTCTTAACTTTATTGGTGTGGGTATCGACAAAGTAATCCAACAGATCATGGATCGCATAGACATTGCAGTTCGCTGCAGGAAAGAATTGGTGTCTCTAAAAATGTCGTAATGAAAATAAAGCCTATAGTTAAGCAGATCTAGAGAGATCGCCAGGCAATAAAGAAGAACAAGAATGATAAGGGTTCCGCTGTGAGTATATGGGTTAAATATTTGGATGCCCTTCTCCAAGAAGCATCATCGGTGGCACGACGTGGCACAATACCAATCATGTGTAATGTTATAAAACCAGCATGAAGATCTATGATTTGATGACGTTGCACATACCAATCATGTGTGACTTTATCAAACCAGCATGAAGATCTATGATTTGATTTTACACATCAAAGAGCATCTCAAATTGTCTCCTTCGGTTGAGTTTGCCCAACTTCCAGAGCTATTAGAAGAACAAACTCAGAACCTCCCACAGGAACTTCAGCAAATTAAGGAAACATTAGAAGCACAGCCTTCGTTCTGCAAGCAGTTCCCATGGCGGTCCTGCTCTAACCGGCTGTGCAGAGATGAAGCTTATCGACGAACCTTTTATAGTGGGACAATAGGAAGCCTTTTCATTTATTGAATATTTGGTTATGAATATGCGGAGGCTAAGAATATTGGCGTGCTTGGCAAGGGTTGATCCCGCAAAACTCTGATTCTCAATATGCTCTTCAATACCAAAAAAATACCCAATCATTTCAGTGATGGTTTCATTACTTTGGTTGATGGTTTCGCAAAGTCCGTCTGTTAAGAGTCTTAGGAATGAACTGTATGTACAAATAGATTTACAAAAAGGTGTAGATTCTGGCGGATGAAGAAGGTGAAAATTTATTTTTGAATTAGAAATTACAGAAAAGTCAGAGTTTTTCCATCTTCTTCGATGATGTATGGGGAGAGCATGTTGTGGAATTGCTGGAGAAATTGGGTGTACAGTGGCCTGTAAGGGACCACTCCAAGTCCAAAAGTTTTGCCAGTTCCTGGGATCGCACTGCCCTGTTAAAATTCAAACTGGAAATAAATTTAACTAGCCGAGAACTCGCAAGAAAAATGATGAACAATGGAATAATAGCGGGCATGATGACCATCGTGCAGGGTCTGTTGGAAGCTATGGTAAATGAGGTAATTCGTGTTACGATGGAGCAGAAATTCAGGGTAGCATTCCCGGATCAAGTCCCGCAGAGTTATGTTATTTTATTCACAGGACATCGGTTTTGGATTGCAAAGAGAATAACAATCTCCATGTCGATGGCACTCTGTGATAATGGAAGACCATGGGCACACATCATTCATCAAGATCTCTGTAGTTTACAGAGATGATACAACTCTCCATCCAAATTTCATTGAATCCTCTGAACCAAGCAGATGACCCCTTCTTTGTTGTTTCTCCAATCGAAATAGCTATTACGAGGCACTCCACGATTTTCATTTTCATTTCAAAATTGTGAGCGCGGGACTCCTGAGTTTGAGTTTTCATTCCCAAAATTTGTGTGCGCAAACTGAGCAGTTTGAACTCCTCACAGAGACGACGTTTATGACATTGAACACATGTCGGTTGATGAAACTCTGAAAAGTGAACCGTGCCATGGGGAATGGATAGCATATGATACACGACGTGCCATGATACACATGCCGCTCATTTCAATGGGCATCAATACAAACAGCGAGATGCATGATCACATCATGCATATCCCCATCACTATTAACAGAAGGCAATTCCTATTTCTACCTCCATAGCAAAGTTAATGCTATGGAGGGTACTCTGTCAGGCTGCCCATCGAAACCCCGCGACCCTGCCCGCAGCCTCCTCTGGTTTGAAGACTTAATGAGGTTCAGGACGAACGTACTCATTTAATAGCAGACGAATTTGACATGTAACGCGACGGGAGTCCTTCGGCCGAGAAAAGACTGCAGCCTTCACCATTTTCCGGCAGCTCCATCACTCCAACTCCGGGAGGCTCCACTGTTCAGCGTAATCAATGCATTCAAATAACGAGCCCATTTGAATTCAAATTCAAATTTGAATTTAAGCGCCCAAAATTAAACGCTCATCCACATTCGAAGCTTCTCAATCACCATTTCGATGAGTTGCGCATATGCTGTTCGAGGATTTGTGCAGCTTCACAGAGTTTTAATGGCAGACAATATTTGAGAACCCTCCCTCATATTTATAACGACTCTCCCCTTCATTGGTTCCCACGATTGCAGCACTACCAATCACAGCACTGCATTACCGTTGAAGCAGAGATCGATCAATCTACACACTCTTATTCTCAGCGATGGCGGAACAATACAAGCAATATGGTCAGGAGAAGGCCGAACAAGCTCAAAAAACAACTCAAGTAACGATTTAACTCTCTCATTCATTCTCTTTAGTCTCTGCATTTTTTAAAACTTTGTGTTGCTGTTATTGATGTCATTGCTGGTATTCTATATTTTGTTTTGCCAAGGGGATGATGGGGACTGCTCAACAGAAGACTTCTGATGCAGCCACTGCTACTCAACAGAAGGGTGGTCAGATGAGGGATATGACTCAAGAGAAGGCTTCTCAAGGGACTGAAACGACCAAGGGAATGGGTCAGTCCATCATGGGAAAAGCCCAAGAAGGCAAAGAACAAACTGGCTCTTTCTTCCAACAGGTGGTTCATAATTAATATTGTATGGTTGGGTTTTATTTTTTTTCAATGCGGTTTATATTAGGTGACCGTCCACAGAATTATTTCGGTAGAGATCACTTTCTAGAGTTATTAGTAGCGCTTTAAGATTATAGATCTCATGAGCTTGACTTCAAAAGTATAGATCAGTGACCTCCCCATTAACAAAATGTTTTAACATCAATTAAGCTAACCCTTAGGCTATTAGGCTATATTCTTGGATTTTTTAAGAGCTCATTGAAAAGATTAACCATTAAATTGGAAGGTCCCATTTTATTTTGAATGTATTGAAAATAATTGAATTTGGATGATGTTAATGCAGGCGGGGGATAATGCTAAGGGTGCTACACAGAGTGTCATGGACGCTGTGAAGAAACCCTTTGGTGGTAGCCAGTAACAACCAGGGCAAGCACAACAAGTGAAGGCTTTATGTTGTGAAGGCAGATTGTAATAATTCCCCATTTTTGTCGATAATAAAATCTGATATTAATAAAAAGCAGATGAATCGGAATCTTAGACTCTCGATATGAGACTTGACAATCTGGACATGGGACTTGGAATATTTAAAGCTCTGGATAGTTGTAATTATGATGTTTCTTCGTCTTTCTGCGGGACTTTGCATTCAGGAATACATATGTTTAATATGAGAATTATGAAGTCTATATTGAGTTCATCTATTTATCTGTTTATGTATGTATATGTATGTATTTGCAGTTTATAAGAAGAGCTTCGGAGTAATGCGTCGACAAAGGTCTTTTTCATGTGATTTACGCCGAAGTTCTTTTTATAACTATGATGGATCACAGAAGCCTCAATTCTATATTTGCAGTTTGTTTTATTTTTTTCTCTCTATCCAGAATCAATTTTTATAGTTTATGAAATTCATGGATTATGCCAATTTGTTCCAGAAGCCCTTCGTTTTCCTATAAATGGCTACATAAATGATTATGTAGTTTCCGTTTCCATTCCTATATCTGATCTATGAAAATGGTATGAATTACGCGCCAGAAGAAGGAGATTTTATAAGACACTAATCCTATAATAATCTCCATAAAAATATTCGTAGTTTTACGATTCACTTAAACGTCGGATTTGTCAATAAAGTTAGTCTAGCTGGTGATTTATTACCACCTGATTTTGGTTCATGTGTACATTGCTATGTACTTGAAGATGTACTTCACACTGTCTGTATTTTGTTATCAATTTTTATCTGTTCGTTCACAGTGGTGGTTTTACACTCTGGTTAGTTCACAGTGGTGGTTCTACACTCTGGGATCTGTGATTGATAGCTGGTTGTCACATGATTATATATATTTAAAACTTTGAAACTTTCTCCATTCTGATGTGTTGGAGGAGGTTGTCATTTAATTATATATAAATAAATATATTTATTTATTTAAAACTTTTAAAAGGTGGAAGATTCTCCATTCTAATGTATGTGTGTGCTGGAGCAGGAGGTTGTCATATAATTATATATAACTTTTAAAAGGTTTAAGATTTTCTATTCCAATGTGTGGGAGGTTGTTATATAATTATATATATTTAAAACTTTTAAAAGGATGAAGATTTTCTATTCTAATGTATTGGACTTGGGTGAAAAGTAATGTGTTGGACTTGAGTGAAAGGTTATTTGGATGGGGAAAAAATTAAAATTATTGAATTCCAATGGGTTAGAGTTTGGGTGGGAAAGAATTAAAGTCAAAATTGTCAAGTAATAGAGGTGGTTTTAGGCTTTTGCATTGATGAAGGGATTCTGATACTATTATATATGTTTAAAAGTTTTTTTTGTATGGGTGAAGGTTTATATATGTTTAAAAGTTTTCTTTGTATTGATGAAGGGATTCTAATACTATTAAGAAGACTGTATTAATCATCTGCATAAAAGTAAAAAATATTGATTAAGTTTCAAATTTGATTTAGAACACTATTAATCATTTACATCAAAAGTAAAAAATATTTTGATAAAGATATTTGTTATTTTTAAGTCATATAATAATAAATTTATTGTAAACTATTATTTTCTAAATTAAAATTTCAAAATAAATATCTCAAAATTACCAAGTTATTTGGATGGGTGAATGAATTTTTTTTACATAAAATTGGTAGTGTAAAAATTTATTCTTTATAGTGGCCTTACAAAAGTTATTAAAAATTTATTAAGTTGGAGTAATAATTTTTACATTATTTAAATGTTGCATTATTCTCTTTTTTGAGTAAGAAAAAAACGTTGGTTAATATTAAAAACATAAAAACTAGTACATCATGTCATATATGTAAACGAAAAATGGAGTCCACCATATGTGGGTAAGGGTGTCATATGAGATGCAGTGTGCTACAATGTGCAATAAATAAACCAAAACATACATAGTTGAAGTTCCTCCAAGGCCGCAGCCAAAACAAGTAATCAAAACCATATGAATGTGTATGAAAAAAAAAAATTATAACCACAAATTTGTATCAAAAGTATGAGCAAAGTTAAACATGGAAAAGCAAATGCCAAAAGAAAAAATGGTGGTGACGTTGACCAAAGTGAGGAACATAAGCAGAGAACATTATGCTGGGAGTGGCATGGAGCCAACATCCATGGTGTAGTTATCAAACCCCAGTGTGATATGCATGTTTCCAGTAGCATCTGAAATGACCAACTTAGACACGTCATCAAAAATTATATTAAAATCTCGGTGGATATGCTAGAAGGTAATATTTTGGAAATTTCCTTTAAGATATTGAATGTTCCTAAGCCAACGCTGTAAATGTGGATGGGAGATAGTGAAAATTCCCAGCACATGGTTGATAATGGCTTGTGAGTCCCCATAGATCTGCAGTCTAGGAATATCCAAGTATCTCGCAAACCATAATAATCCCCAGAGTGCAATGGCTTCAGCTCTCGTATTAGTCCCATAGCCACCAGACCAATGGATTCTATAATGTTGGTTTTGGTTGATGCAAATCCACACACCACATCCACATGATCCACCCTATTTTGTACCAT
>APFE030311431.1:26686-42520 GCA_000404065.3 Pinus taeda | reverse complement strand
ATCAGCGCAGCAAACACATTGAACTACACATGCACTTCATCAGAAAGCTCATTCATGACCATGTGCTTGAAGTGCAATATTGTTCAACAAATGATCAGGTTGCAGACATCTTCGCAAAGGCTCTCACAGAGGCGAAGTTCACTAAACTTCGATATATGCTTGGAGTTCAGGAAGTTGTCACTAAGGGGGGATAGGCTCTAGTGCCTCCTTACTTCTCCTATTGTGTCATATTTGTAAATCCTTCAATCCTATCCCAAGTTGTTCTTAAGGGGGGATGTTAGGATATTCCGACACATAGGAATAGTTAAGTATAACTTGGTCTAGTATAGAGTTAGGTAAAGTGTGTTTCTTTACTATGTACATTAGTAACTTACAATCCGACGGTCACGATATGTAGTGATCCGACGGTTCATTCTCTCCTCGGTATTACCGACACTTGATCCGTGGCTTAACACCCGATTGGTCCATGAATTCTATTTAAAGCGCATGGAGGTTCATTTGTAGTTTAACCGTTCACGAGAGAAGCTTATGTAAATTTTCATTCTTTTATTAATAAATTGTCTGAAGTAGTCGCGTTGGCTTAGGCCATGGACTCTTTCCCTCTTTGAGGGTTTTAACCACGTCAAAATACTGGTGTATTGATCTGTGATCTGTTTGTGAGAGGTGTCCTTTTGGTGTTCTGTCTTAGGAACTTACCCTGTAAATTCCTACAAATGTAACATAAAATATTTTCGTTTTGTATTTGATTAAATTTGGTTAGATTAGCTAAAAAATTAATCCAGATATTTTATAATAGTTGATCCCAAACCTACTTATAGAATTCATTACAAGTAATACTATGCAACATACATAGGTTACAGAACCCGTGTGTTTGAAAACAATAATTATAAACTTTTGACTCATTTGCAACACAATATTAATCTAATAATATTGCCTTAAGCTTGAATTGAGAAAACTTCCAGAATCCAACCCCTTTCAAATGCTTATAACAAAAGTATTCAACAATCCCCTATCATTATAGACTTTATGAGAGGTATGTATCTATAACTAATTCGTATAACCATTTTTCCATTTATATGTAATTTCAAATATTTCATCTTCAAACATCTTTTTTCCCTTTTTAAAATGACCATATACAACCTCATACTAGCTCTTTTACTTACACATGTTTGAAAAACTATGTTACCTCCTTCTAACTTATTCACATTCTCACATCCATATAATTAATAAACTTCCTTAACCATAACCTAGTCACTTTCCAGCCACCACTCATTGCTCAATATATATGGTCCTCTATGATAATGTGCTTGATAATATACTCCAAATCTGATCCACTGTCATCCAAAAACATTTAAACTACCTTCAAACACTCGGGCTCCAAATTTCCATCTAAGCAATAGATCCTTTTTCATGCTCGTCGCTCCATGCTTTATTATCACTATACCATCGAATTAGGCACTTCCGTTACTTCTCAAGTTGATCCATCACATCAGTGAATCTGTCCAAACTCTAATCACATTTTACCGTTGTTAAGAATATGAAGAAGAAGAGATAAATAGAATATAAACAATTACATACATAACAAGATTTTATCTTAGAATACTTTTACCATAAACATCAATCATAGATATCTTAAATAACTTTGATTTCTCTTTCGCTAAATGTCACTAAAATAATGGTCAATTGAACCACACTGGTTGGTTCGAAACGCGTCGACAATGATCTTTTTATGTGATTTATGCAGAAGCTCTTTTTACAACTTGTTCCCTTCTTACTCACTTCACTTCACTTCCGACGCTTTACAATGCAAAATTCCAAAGCCACTTGTATACTAAAACCATGAGAAATTTTTGGATTACCCACAAACATAGTACAAAACAATACACGACAAATTTTTGGATTACCCACAAACATAGTACAAAACAATACACGACAAATTTTTGGATTACCTACAAACAGATTACAAAACAAAATACAACAGTACTCACTTATAGTAGAATGAGGTAAGGGGTCACTTTAACAATGTCTCTCCCCGACACCTTGGCAAGCCTGGCAACAACGAACTTGCTACTGATTTGCTAGGAGACAGAGACCTCACGGTATAACATGCAAAGTACTACCATACTGTCCTTGGAATTTTAATTAATGGCAATCAACAAGTCTAAACTAAACATTCATGGAAAAGGTGAAAATAATACGAACCTTTTTGGCAACAAAACCCTGTGAGAATTCGATCAGTAACCTGTTTGAACTCCCTCCTCCCAAACGACGTAGCCTAATTTGGGAAATATTTGATTTGATCCATAGCAATGAAAGAAAACAATGGAGCGGAAGACGTGACCCAGAATTGGTGGGATGGAAACAACACAACAATATTGTTAACGATAGCGATTTTTTAGTAGTTGTTATATGAGATTTAACAATACTATGGGAGATTGGCCCTTTGAATATGCAGAACAAATCATTCCCCTTCCTGTACAGAAGTAGATCAAAGACCCCCGAGACCCCTTGGATTAGCTAATTTTTATACACAAAACTTATGCTTGCCATCGAATTGCTATACCAATACCAATCACAAAGACACGGATAAAAGTTTCTTCTAAAATGCATATTTGAATCTTTAGACTTGGTTTTTTTTTTTTCTAATTATATGGTGAATCAGTAACTGCCAGTCCTAATCTATGGGAGACTCTGGATCAATCCTAGTAGCTGCCACTATAACACCAAAAGTACATCCAACTACCTGCAAGTGGATATACTAAGATCCTATGTTTTAGCAAAGATCCAATGGTTTTAGCAAAGCGAAACTCTCCTGCCGCCAAGATGGGGGTGGGGAATCTGCTTCTTGAGCAACCACCACAGCAAGTCAGTGTACTCAAGGAGATTTGAACTACAATCTCCTAGGCTTTGCCCAAATAAACTTACTATCAAACTACACATCAATGTACAAACCTCTGGACTGGGTTAACAATGAGCTCATCCACCAATTTAGGATCACGTCTTTCCCTCCCTTGGTTTCCTTCTTCAAATGAAGGATCACAACCTGCTGCGACTCTTCTGTGATTTCCCCAGAATTTCTTGCTAGCCAATGGGAAATAGATTCAAATCATTCCATAGTTCTTGCCTGCAATCATAAAATGTATAAGAAAACAGTTATAGCTACAGGCCATGTTAGTTCAAATCAATGAGTTCTCAAGGACAGCATGGTGAAGGTCGTTGCTTTTCCAAATCAATCAGGAAGGTCGTGCAGGCTGCGAAACACACAGGAGCCGTTTGTGATCAGCAGCCGAATCGACAATGACAATGGAATACCAAAGAGTCCCTGCTTCTTAATCAAAGCGGCCTTTGCAGTGGTGATTGACTGCATGTAGATTGTTTTGTTTGTTTTTTTTTGAAGGTGGCAAAACTTATCAAATTTAGGTGTAAAAATAAAGAGTGAGGATAGTCATCTCTGGTTGCTATCAGCGAATGTCGGTTTGACTCATCAAGAAAAACCATGCCACCTGTAATAATCCGCTGGTGGTCCGTAAGGGAGCAGGCTTTCACTCCTGCCAGATGCCTCTGGGTCTTGGGCCGTTAACCTGTTTCCTTAAGTCCGAGGAAGACGAGCTCTTAGCCAAACAAAAACAGTTTTACGACTGCATGTAGATTATTACCAATTATAATTTTAAAATCATTTTTCAGTTTTTAAAAATATTTTTAATAAGAGACAAAATAATATAAATTAAAATCCAAAATCCAATCCTCGTCGAAATATATAATATATTTAATGTAATTTTAAAAATAAAATTTAATTTGGGTTAGGAGATACTAAAGAAATTCTTCTAAACTTATTTAAAATAAAGCAATTAAGATAGTAATATGAGTTAAATGGCTTATAATATTATATTTTAAAATAAATATCTAAATATTTATTAATAATACATTTTATTAGAAGTAAAAAATTAATAAAATTAATTTAATTATAAATTTATTTAAAAGTATATAATTAATAGTAATAATATTACATAAAGTTAAAACACATATTATTTTAAAAAAATGTGAGACAAAATTCTTAATCGTTGAAATTTATTTTTATTTTATCATTGATATTCTTAATTTGTAAATAGATTTTATTACGATACTATGAGCTAATACTAATCATAGCTCACTTCATATGACACTTGTATAAATAATTTTTTTAATTAATCAATTTAATTAAAAAAGAAAATATGTCATAACTATTTTGAAAATAAATAGTTCGCTTCATATGACGCTTGTATAAATGATTTTTTTTTATCTAATCAATTTAATTAAAAGAGAAAATATGTCATAACTATTTTAAAAATAAGTCTTTTTTTAAATTGTATATACTATTATGAACAATTTAGAATATTTAATGGAAATTAAATCTCTATTATCTATTATAATTATTAATAGTTAAAAATAAAATTATAATTTTTTCCAAAATAAATACACTTATAATATTAAAATATAAATATAATTATAATAATATAATTATAAATAAATAATTAATAAATTTAAAAATGATAATTAAATCATAACCAAATTTTTTTAATTTTAAATACCATACCTATTGAGACAATGACTAGTTTTATTTAATAAACAATAAAATATAGAAAATATTAAAAATTATCTATTTAATAAACAATTGAATATAGAAAAATATTAAAAGTTATAGCATTAAAACAAAGAGGTATACGTTGATTAAATAAAATGTAGAGAACTTCGATGGAATATTTTGGATTTTTTTATGTGGTGAGCATGCATGGTTTGCAGTTATTAGTCCCTGCCGGGGACTATTAGCGTTCGATACGCAGTCAACTGGCTATTAGTTGATGCGTTGACCACAAATATGTGCCCGCTATTTATTACTTAACCAAAGTTTACCTGCGCAATTTCCTGGCAAAAAAATTTTATCCAAAGTTTTTGTTTGGAGGTCTTATTGCCGGCCTCACGTCGCCCGATGCGCTCAACTTGCGCTCAATTCAATTTATCCTAAGTTCGTTCTCCCTGCGCTCAACTTGTGTTAGCCTAAGTTTTTTATGCTACGACATTGTGTTTGACGGTGAACCTTCTCCGTTTTAACAGTGAATTATAATTATTATTAAATATGGAGGGATCAGGCCGGACTCTGGATCTATCGCCATTCTCTCCTCCTATATATGCCCTTTCTATTTTACACCTTCATCGGTCATTCTCACTCTATCGAAACCTTGGCCGAAAGAAAAGGGTATGGATCAAGATTGCAGTGCAGGCCATTCCTTAGGTTTGGGTATAGCTGATGGGACAATCACTAATGAGATGTACGTTTGGCAAAGAAATGTGAGTGGGCCTCCGCTGCAGTTACATCTGTTTCCGTCAGCTCCTGACTCGTACCGCGGCACTCTGCCCTGGGAGAAGACCTCACCATCGATTGGTATGTTCTTGCCCTCCTTAACAGATATTAAAACTAATCTTTAAGAACAGATTGAATTTTATTTTAATGGTGTTTTCATTGATATGTCTGTTGTTTTAATGGTGTTTTTGAATAATAATAAGGATAATCGTAATGTGCAGAGGCGATTGGTGTTGGTGGCGAAGGATCAGCAGGAGAAGCGAAGGTTCTGATCCATCCGGTCGCTGTGACATGGAGATCTGATGGCAAGAAATTCCCAGCGTCCTATTTTTACAACGAAGATGCAGGGGCCATCAAGCAAAACAGGGCTATGGCGAGGAGTTGGAGAATGACCGAGTTTGGTCGAGGGTACTCAACGATGTGGAAGAACTCGGCTCTTCCAGGAAGAAGCTTAGACTGTCCAGAGAACAGTGTGGTCTTCTGGAAGAAAGCTTCAAAAAGAACAGGCCACCTGAATCTGTAAGTCTGTATTCACATTATTTATTTATCATTTGTGTTTCGTCATGTTTTCGGTTGTTGTAACTTTTTCTTCTTCCGCAGAAGCAAAAGCAAGAGTTGGCCTTACAGTTGAATCTCAATCCTCGACAAGTTGAAGTGTGGTTCCAGAATAGACGAGCAAGGTTAGCTAGTGTCCTCTATTCATTCATTGTATTTTGCATGTAGATGTTATAATATTGGAAATTATCTCTTTGGAATCCATAGCTACATAATTTGTCCTGTAATCTCGAAGAGTGACTCGGAACTTAAAATTTCAGCAATTTTATTATTCGGAAAAGTTTTGATCCGATGTATCCTATTGTGTTGACAGTTTTATTGATCGATTTCTGTTATAGGTTAATTAAAATGTTATGAATTTGTTTTTAGAAAGAAGCTGAAGCAAATCAAAGTGGATTGCGAGGTTATGAAGAGATATAATGAGGCACTTGCAGACGAGAACAGAAAACTTCAAATGGAGCTGGAAAAATTGAAAGCTCTCAAAATGTCATCGCCACCTCTGAGGCCCTCGTCAACCCTTAGGATGTGTCCCTCCTGTGAAAGGGTTTCAGTAACTAACAATAGCAGCGACTTGGCTATGGCGAAATCTGGGTCTATATTTTTAGGGAGCGCTTTCCGACCATGAATGGTCCAGTAATCATGAGAGTTTGTTTCCTACTTAATTAATGTGCTCTAATGTCTTACAAATTCAATGAATGGCTGGACATCGTTTACATTGTTAAACATTTTTTGTTTTTTTTTTTAAAGTTCAGTTTGTGAAACTTTTTCGTGTTTCTCTATTTGCTTTATATTTTAGTTTATTAATTGTATTTTGGTGGATGAAAGCTATCAAGTCTTTGTTAATTTATTCAATTGTTAACTGACTGTTAATTTATTATGAGCCTATCAAATAAACATTCTCTTATTGTTCTTTTATAAAATAAAAAATGTTTATATGATCATATCTCTTTCGGTTACTTCTTGTTTTTGTGTATTTTGTTTCAACTTATCATTGTCGTTCTAAAAATGTTAAATAATTACTTTAAATTATTATTATTTTTAGTAAAATAGAGCATATAACTTCTCATCTCATAGTAAAAATAGTCGTTCTCTCTAACAACCATGTTTATTAATTAGTTTAATGATAGATGCATTGATGCGGATTTGATCCTGTTCGTTTGAGGGTTCACTGACACGCAGCACCATCGTTCACTGACACGATTCACGCGTACCTGGTGTCTTCTATCTATTATCTTCGGGCAGCATAAACTCCATCTTTTATTTTCCTATGTTTTCTTGTCTAACTGGAACATGTCCCGCCGCAGGGAAGCGCGCTTCCATGGCGAATCTGGGCATCATCTTGTTCATGGCCGCAATTGTGCTTTTGCCCGCGAGTGGCGCAGGAGCAGCTTGTTCCAGTGGGAGTTGCCAGGTCGTGGGATCAAATCGCATTGTCGACATCTGCTATTTTGGCTCTAATAATTTTAGAATCAATCAGGGCAATAAGAGGCTATTCTCATTCGTTTCTCCCTTTTTTTTCCCAACAGGTCCATGACATTTGTACAAAGGACAGTGACTGTGTCGCGGGTCTTCAATGCATATCGTGTAGTTCAGTGGGCGACATGAATTACAGATGCACCAGGACTAAAACTACAGATCCATCTTTACAGGCATCATTCTCAACTTTGAAAGATTCTGATTGATTTTCGTTTAATTTCTCTGCAAATCATTGACATTTTCTTCTATTTCTGTTCAGGTGGGCGGTTTGCCTTTCAATAAATACTCATGGCTGACGACACACAATTCTTATGCAATCATCGGAGAAAAATCGTACACGGGTGTCCAAAGGATCACTTTCAATAACCAAGAAGTTAGCGTTACGGATCAGCTTAATGTATGTATGGCCTGTAAAATATTTCAGGGCAATTAGGGTATTTGAATCATTGGAATTTAGCCGAGACTTTGAGCAACAAGGGTATTTAATTTGGGGAAAATTTTGCAGAATGGTACTAGAGGGCTAATGTTGGACATGTATGATTTCGAGAATGATGTTTGGCTCTGTCATTCCTTCGGAGGCAATTGCTACAATTTCACAGCTTTTGTAAGTTGAAATCCCAATTCCCTTGATTAGCTGCTGTATTTTTTTTTAATAAAATACATTCAGGATAAATTTCCACATTCTAAATGCTATTCGGGTAGTTTGGGTGTTATTTTTCGGTGTAAATCAATGCACCATACCATTATCCAGGAGATTATAATTTACCCCTATTCTCAATAATATTGATTGTAACAAGTGAAACTAAAAGCTTGGATGTAAAGTTGAACCAGTTTGACTCATATTAAGGCCTATGTCATTTAAGAGATTCGAACCTAGCCAAATGTCCAGCATAATACAGCGATAGATTGCAGCTGATTATAGATTTTGTCAACCATGTTTAAATTTAACTAAACCAATATTTATATATTCTATTTATTTGGAATATGGTTCTGTTACAGATGCCAGCTGTGAATACATTGAAGGAGATCCAGGCATTTCTGGCTGCCAATCCCTCTGAAATCGTCACCATATTCATCGAGGACTATGTCAAAGCTACCAAAGGTTTGACGAAAGTCTTCACCGCAGCCGGATTGATGAAGTACTGGTACCCAGTCTCTGCCATGCCCAAAAATGGCAGCGATTGGCCCACTGTGAGCGACATGGTCGCGAAAAACTATCGCCTTATAGTATTCACCTCAATAGCCTCCAAAGAGGCCTCAGAGGGAATTGCTTACCAGTGGAACTACGTGGTGGAAAATCAATGTAAGTTTTACAAAACCTATCCCATGCCTTTAATGATGTATAGGGAGCGATTGATAAGGCGCTATTTTGGCAGATGGGGACGCTGGTTTGGTGGCAGGAAACTGCACTAATCGCGCTGAATCGAAGAATTTAAGCTCAAAAGCCCAGTCGCTGGTTCTCGAGAATTTCTTCCCAGATCAGCCCAGTGTACCCAAAGCCTGCGTAGATAATTCCGATCAGCTCTCAAATATTCTGAGTGTGTGCCACCAGGCTGCAGGAAACCGATGGGCTAATTTCTTGGCAGTGGACTTCTTTCAGGTGCAATTTATCACTTCATTTTTTTAATTTACACAGAGCAGCAGTCTTCAACCTTGGTGGGTTTTTGGTGGGTTTTATGACATACACAGAGATTAAATTTTATTGATCCATGTTAAACTCGGATTGTTGCATTCACATCTAGTTCTGCTCATTCTTCTATTTTTCTTTTCACAGAAAAGTCCTTCTTCTCTGTAGTTAATAGTTGGCCTTTCTCTGTGTCATGATTTGCAGGGCAGCAATGGGTCCAAAGCACAGTGCCAACGCTTACGAGGAAGTTCGCAAGCAACTGCATTCACACTTGCAACTCGACTGGAATTTGCACCCCCGGCAGGGACTACCGCTACGGCAGTAGCTCCCTTGTTAGATATTAATAGCCGTCGATAGATTTTACGTTTTTTTATTTAATTGTTTGATCATTTATTTTTCATAGTATTAATATTGAATAATGAAAAATTTAAATGTGAACATTTGTAAGTAGGTTAATTTTTGAAGTGTTTTTTGTTTTAAAGATGTGTTAATTTTTAAATTAGGAAAAATGTTATTTCTAAATTTTATGTTAGGCATATTAAAGAATAGGGATATTTATCATGGTTTAAAATTTTTTAAATTTCTGTTTTTAAAATTTCTCTTCATATTGAAATTCTCGACTACTTATCATTCTTGTTTTCTTTCCCATTATTGTTTTAAATATAATGTAAATTTGTTTAAAAATCTCCTAATTTCTTAGGTTTATCTTATTTTCTTCAATCTAAAATTAAACATTTAACTTAAAAAAATAACATCACTATTAAAACTAAAACAAATGGTTTAACAAAAGAGATTCTGCATTTTTTCCTTCTTCCTTTACACCAAATTTTGTAACTACCATATAAGGAATTTTAAATTATTAATATGGATGGACATATAAATTTTAATTGACATCTTAAATCAAAATACCTTTAAATTTAATAATATTTTATATTAATTGGCTATGCACCAAACAACACGTTCAAACCATTTCACATTTGTTTACATGATTTTCATATCAAATTAACATATTTCTAAATTTGAAAGAACACATCATTTCATACTTCTTTACATGAATTTTCATTTTGACATGATATTTTTTTTTAATTTGAAAGAATAAGACAAATAATGTATTGGGCTTTATTTTCTCTTCTTTTCCACTCAATCAATTGTGTGAACTAAATAAGTTCTATATGCATGCTTTTCACTATGCATAATATTTTTTTTTCATTAATTGCATATAACTTTTGGATTTACCTATGTGAAAAATGACAACATTAAATTTTCCTAAAAAAGTTCTCATTTTCAAATGTGTGCCTTTAATATTTTAAGAATAAAAAAAATCAAGTATTTTGCAATAGAAATATATTTGTAAATAATTTCTAATATTATAAATAATTTATCAACTATGGTAAGCTAATCTCTGATTGTAAGTTAGGCTTCTAATCACTCCTTCAAATAACAACTCCCTGCCACTTTTCTAAAAAGTAGAAATACTCCTTTTCTTTTATGCAATGAGTTGGACTTGGAAGTAATGAATCATCTTGCAAAGGCTTGTTCAAACAAATATAAAGAAACCACTTTCATGATAACTATGGCTTCTTGATTAACAACCACTTTCTTGATAGTGATGGCTACTTCATCACCTCTCTGACAGCAACAAATTAATCCCATCCTCAAATATGTGGCCTTATATTAAGTTTTATCCCCACAACTATAGATCGTGGTTTTGCTACATTGTTAAGGATGCACAAATTGATCTCATCCTCAAATATGTGGCCTCATATTAAGGTTTATCCCCACAATTATAGATCTTGGTTTTGCTACATTGTCAAGGATGTTTGTAAATTGTTTGTTGCATTCCTTTCTTAAAAAAACCTTCTTATTAATCATGTGGTGTTAGTCTCTACAAACAATGTTTCTAAATTTATTTGGTTTGGAAATGAAAATTATAAATACTCATTTATAAATTTTACACTTTTATATAGCTTGAACATTGCATTGCATCACCATCTTCTTTAGCATAGTGATTAAGGTAGGATTCTTGTCATTGATTAATTAAAATGTACATCCCTTCTAAATAATAACAATGACTTATTTTATTGAAAAAAACAGCAATGCCCTTTTCTATAAAACTTATAGTTGTAGATATTATCTAACTTATTCTTATTAATTAGGAAGAGGATGAAAGATTACTTGAACCATCATCAAAAATTTATATTTTACCGTATAGCACTGAACTTTTTTATATAAGGTTCATTGTTTGTGGTTGACATTTAATTTATTCCTATTAGTTAGGAAGAGCTTGAGAGATTATCTTAAACCATCATCAACAACTTATATTTTACGGTGTTTGGTAGAGAAATTCAAATCACAATTATAAGTATCTATTTAGATTTAGAGTCCTGTAATCAGTCTAAGATTACATTTCACAATTACAGAGATCATAATTTTACATCATGTTGATCCTAGCATATTGATTAAATTAGGCAGAGTTAAAGTAAGATTTAAAATTGCTTAGGTAAGACCTTATTGCTTTCGATCCGGTAGGACCTTATTTCGGGAAAAAGTTTAATAACCCAAAACGCAAGTGCTTATAACAAGGGTGAAGTTCTATCCTGTAAACTGTGGAGAAATCATAAAAAGTAAAATTCTAATTTTTAACTGATTACATTTCACAATTACAGAGATCATAATTTTACATCATGTTGATCCTAGCATATTGATTAAATTAGGCAGAGTTAAAGTAAGATTTAAAATTGCTTAGGTAAGACCTTATTGCTTTCGATCCGGTAGGACCTTATTTCGGGAAAAAGTTTAATAACCCAAAACGCAAGTGCTTATAACAAGGGTGAAGTTCTATCCTGTAAACTGTGGAGAAATCATAAAAAGTAAAATTCTAATTTTTTTTAAAATAAAAATTTCAAAAAAAATCTTTTAAAAATTAAAAGGCTACATGCATAGATGAAAGCTGACCTTTTTACAACGGGTCTGTACAGACAGAAAACCAGGAAAACTTCTAACAGACGTATACAGGAATGACAGAAAAGTAAAAATCCACATTACTTATAACCTGTACAAATCATTAAAAAATACCCTCAATCAATGGTGATCGACAAATAATAATGCAATATTTCGTACAACTAGATAACTGTATCAATTCATAAAACAAGTCAGATTGTCAAAAGAGGAAGGAATCGAATATCATTATAAGTATCTCAGCAAAGCTGATGACAAATGTTGGAGTAACTATTTGAAATGTTGGACAAATCGAAAATCATTATATATATTTTTTTTCAGAAATCTCTGTCTTTCAAAAATTTAGATGGTGCAATGGATTTATAAATTCATTTTCACCAAAGCGTTTTGCTGAGAAAGAAAAGGTTAACAGCAAGGATTTCAGCAACAAATTAAAAACGAAATTTCCACAGTTAACGTATATACAAATATTCTCCAACAATGGAAATGGGCAATGTACTACCTTTTTCAAATCTGCCTCTGTTTGAAACGATTCGAATTATTTGACAAGTCCCTGCGATCGCTGAACTTTCAGCAGCCTGCGTAGTTAAACCCGGATCAGAAGACAAACAGACAATTAAACAGTAAACTCATCGTATCATATTCCTAAAAAACTAGGCCACAGGAGCTGAAAAGTTAACCGATCAGGATAATCCTTGAAAGGAATTGCAGAATGTAAGCTAGTTTATCCACATCAGATAGCAACCCACGAAACCAAGTATTCCTACTTTTCAACCCTTCCTGGCTTTGGCTACATTTAAAGCCGCACTCATCCTGATTCCACCCTCAGAAAGGAATTAATTAAACCAACATGTGTGATTTTATTAATTAATTGTCCTTTGAAAAATGTTGTAATTGATTGTTCATTGAGCACAGACTTCATGAGAAAGAGCAAAATGTATACCCAGCTGCTTCATGTCCAAAAATACTTGGAAAGAGATGAGTCTGACTGTTCTGCAACCAAAGCAAAGCATACGAGGCATTTAATTTGCAGGAAAATCTAATAATCT
The DNA here is from genome assembly GCA_000404065.3 of Pinus taeda. Classification (NCBI taxonomy): domain Eukaryota; kingdom Viridiplantae; phylum Streptophyta; class Pinopsida; order Pinales; family Pinaceae; genus Pinus; species Pinus taeda. The sequence goes on along the minus strand of APFE030311431.1, from coordinate 29,517 downwards.
AAACTTTAGGGCAATTCTAGTTACTGAATCCTTACATTTTTCTTGCCAGAAAAGAGGCTTTGTGTCGTATAATGCAATATAATGCACTTCGAATCTGACTTCCGTTGCCTATGGAGAAGCAACTTCCAGTTCAATCTTGAGAGGCTCCTCTGCTTCCCAAGCTACACAAAAGTTCAAATAAAAAATATCAGACAATTTTGACATGATAGCTACACCTAAATTACACAAACTAATAGACTTATAGAGGATAAATCGGTCTTCACACTAAAGATCTTCCACTCCAAATATATCTGCAACCTAGAATGTAGGCATGAGTCCTTACTCATTGATTACCTTTGCATTTGATAAGTTTGCCTGCAGTAGAGCTTGGCATTTTTCTGGACAGGTTACCTTTGCATTTGATAAGTTTGCCTGCAGTAGAGCTTGGCATTTCTCTGGACAGGTTAATCCCTTTAGTAGGTTTTTTTGATATGCCTTTGAAAGCATATGCTTTTTTTACTTATAACTGTTTATTCATTTATTTCATATTATGTTATAGTTTTTGTATATATTAACACAATCATATTAATAAATATAGTTGATAAAGACAATATGCTTCATAATTTATTTAAATATATAATAACACACTGAAGTTTACCCTTAAAACAATATTATAATTAATAAAAAAAATATAATTCATCATTATAAATCACACCAGCCTAAGTTATAAAATATATTGTTCTATAAAATTAATAGAACAAATATTTTAATATTATTTATGACAATACCAAATATCTATATACAGCGAATCCATATATCTCTATAATGCCAATGCCAGTATATTTAATTAAAGATATTCAGACCATTGATTCTGTAAAACCACCATAGTATCTTTAGGAGTGCTGCCCACAGTTTTCTCCACAACATACTATTTTGACTGCTGCCCACAGTTTTCTCCACAACATACTATTTTGACTGCTGCCCACAGTTTTGTCCAAAGTATGGAGTGCGGTTCTATGGTTTGCCAAGAAAACCTGACGGACCCAAAAAACTGGGATATTGTTGACTTTAGTAACTTACCTTCCTCTCGTAGCTCACGAGTTTTCTCCAGACTATGGAGTACGGCTCTGGGGTTCGCCAAGAAAAAACTGAGATGTTTTTGAATTTTAGTCACTTATCTTTCTCTCGTAACTGACGAGTATGGAGTACGCTTCTAGGGTTTGCCCACCAAACCTGACAGAACAAAAAAAACTGGGACGCTGTTGACTTTTAGGAATTTAACGCTCTCGTAGATCACGAAGTTTAACCGAAGTATCCGAACCCTAGACCCGCACTCCAAAATGTTTTGTTTCATTATCTTAATAAAAATGTTTTCCATTGACTTTTAGGAATTTAAAGCTCTCGTAGATCCCGAATTTTAGCCGAAGTATCCGAACCCTGGACCCGCACTCCAAAATGTTTTGTTTGATTATCTTAATAAAAATGTTTTCCATCCAATTTTTTTGTTTTTCTCTTTTCGGGCTATTCCCCATCATGAAGGAAAAAACATAAAAGTCAGCATAATTATCATATGAAAACTCTTTCAGAAAATAATATTATTACATGTCAATGAGATTTGAATTTGGAAAAAGTATCATTAAACTCTCAACTACTTAAACTACATTCAATTAATATTATTAAAATCTCTCATCTCTTTAAACTATTTTCAATTAATATATTAATTCAATTGATGTTATTAAACTCTCCTAGTTACCTAAACTATATTCAATTAATGCTATTAAACTCTCCCAACTACCTAAACTACATTCAATTAATGTTATTAATCTCTCTCAACTACCTAAACTATATTCAATTAATGTTACAGTCATATAATATTCTGCCTATCAATTTATTGCTAGTGTTTGGTTTTGACTTTAATACTGCCTATTGATTTTATGTCCATGGTAGTTTTCTCCATATTAATTTATTACTAATGTTTGGTTTTGACTTAAATACATGGTTTGTTTAGTTGGCCCTAATACTTGCCTGTGCCTTTTCATTCATTATATTGTAATTTTCTCCCTATTAATTATTATGGGTGTTTATTCTATATCATATGTGTTTTTTCATTTTATTTTAAATTGATATTAAAGTAATTTTTTCTACAGTGTTTTAGAAATAATTTAAATAATTGATATTAAAGTAATTTTTTTTTTTATTCTATAAAATTAAATATATCTATGAAAGAATCAAAACACCTCTCTAGAAAATTCAATTATAATAAATAAATTTAAGTTTTAAAATTTGAGTTAATTTATTAAAATAAAAAGATAATTAATAAGAATCAAAAGAATAATATATTATCAATATTTTTTCTTAATACCATTATTAAGTTTGGAAATTGTATTGGCATGACTTATTTTTTTTCATTTTCATTTACATTATATATAAAAAGTCCAATTGGCAATTGTCTTGACATAGAAATATCCTTCTTTTTTACCTGTTATTGTAGTTCAATTTTATTTTTATCTTTTCAATTCATCCTTTTTTTTCATATACAAGTGTAATAATAAGTAAATGTGATTATTGAGATTTGTCATATGAAATTGGTATTTGTGGATATTTTTTGTTAAATTCATAATTTCACTTTTGGAATAGGGTGGAGGAATATTGAGGAAAACATAATACAAGCACAACCACATTTAATGTCATTAATATATGCCAATAAGCTTATATGAAGTACATGTACAATCACATAAGTAAATGTGGTTGATATACCTCATAAGCATATATCAACCTCGTTAATAATGATTAAGTGTATAGTGTAAAGATAACTATTAAATATTTAATAATTATACAAATAATAACAACCA
>APFE030311431.1:0-19847 GCA_000404065.3 Pinus taeda | reverse complement strand
TTTATTGAAAGAAAGTGAGGAGGTGTTTCTCTTTTTTTCTTTCCAATAACATGAAGGTGGTCTTTTTATTTTTTTCTTTTATTTTTAAATTGGTTTTGTATGCACCCAAAAATAATCATAAAATAAAATAAATTTTTTCTTCTTTAGTTTAGTTTTATAATGTATATTATTAGGAAAATAATCAATTAAAAAATCATCTAATACCACTTTTAGATTTAGAGATGATTTTATGTTTTTTATTTTTTATGGTAGTAATTGTCAAGCTCATAATATTAATTAATTCTTAATTTTAATCCCAAAAATAATAAAATAAAAATTAGACTAATTCCAAAAACAATTAAAAAAACAAACATTTGGAAAAAATGAAATAAAAATGAAAGGTAGATTTTTTGGGTGTTGATTTTTTGGGTTTTCCAAAGTCATGGTATTAGGTATTTAATTTGTTGGTTGAAAAATGTTTCATTTTTAACTCTATTAAAAGGGGTTGTGTTGTATTAACACTTTTTCACTTCAGTGTGTTTTGCATGTTTTTCATAGTCTTGATATTTTTCTTTTAATGCCATGGTTGAATAATGTTGGAATCTTAACATTGAAATGAAGAAAAGGGTGATGTTGCATCACCACTTTCCAAAATCAACATGAAAATTGAGACAAATGCAACCTTTAGAAAATTGAGAGCTCAATCAAGTTCTTTTGAAGTTGGTAATTTTGTTCACTTCGAAGGGATGCCACAAGCTTGTCATGACAACTAATTTTCTTCCTTAACTCCTCAAAGGAATTATGCTAACCCTTTTCCTATTTGAAACTCTTTCCACTTGCTATTATGAAGTGGAGGGTTGTTGCTACTACTGAAAATGAGGCTATGAATTTCTTCAAGTATTATGTTGACCAAACAAAAATCTTAACCTCACAATCATTAGTAAGGACTAGCCACTTCATGATGGCATCCATCTTGGTAAGACCTATCTTCAACTCTCCTCCACCAATAACATATCACAAATACAACAAATACTACTATGCAAACTCACACTTCTTAAGATTTTCCAATAGTTGGTTCTTCTTGAATGTTTCTAGCACTTGCATTAAATGTGAGATTTGCACCTCCTAGGTAGCCTTCTATACCAACATATCATCCAAATAATCAATAACAAATGAATATATAAAATGACCCATTATATCATTCATTAACATCAAGAATGTAGCTAGTGCATTGCAAAGTCCAAACAACATGACCAACCACTCATACAAATAATCCCTTGTTTTCAAGGGACTCTTCTAGGAATCTTCTTCTCTAATCCAAACCTAGTGATATCCTAACTTTAAGTATAGCTTTCCAAAATATTTACCTTGTCATAATTGGTTAGGTAAATCATCTATCTTGGGTCTGAGGTACCTGTTATTGAGCGTAATTCTTTTTAACTCCTTGTAATAAATACACATTTCCCATGACCCATCCTTTTTTGGCACATTAATGACGGGCAACCCACATAGTGAGGTACTTGGTTGAATGACATTATATTCCTCTAGCTATTGTAACTCCTTATTCACCTCATTTTAATCTATAATGGTCTTATGTATATCCTAACATTTGAAATAGAGAGTTTGACAATTGTCAGATTGTGTGCCCCACTTCCCTCTTGGGTGGTGTCCATTTATGCTCTTGGAATATACCCTTGTATGCCTATGGAAGCTATTCAAGTTGTTTTTTATATTCCTTAGTGAAGCCCTCTAGTGATAACATAGCTCTCATGGACCCTTCTCCAAATTCTTTTTCTTTAAAATAACAAAATATACTTCTTTCTAGAATTGATCAACATTTTGGTCTGGTTGGCTCTTTGTATGAAGAGCACATATATTGTGTACAAATAGGGACTCCCAAATACAATGTCACATACATCATGAGGAACTACATCCAACTCTACATTAATAAAATAGGAACTAAGAGAAAATTTGGCCTCACACTATTTGTTTACCTTTACCTCCGCCTCCTTGTTGATCGAACCCAATTTAAATGGGTGTAACGACCCTCCTTCCACATTTACCCAAGTTAACCAGGGCGTTGGGGTAAACATGTGATGATAGGCTACTATGATTTTATTCAACTCCCCATGTATATTCAAGGAAGTGGAACTGACAAAACCTAAACAATCTGACCTTCTACACATATTACATAACATTTAGGAGCCAACCAACCCTTCCAGGTGACCAACCCCTAAGGTATCTTGACATTTTACTGACCTAGAGCCTCAGTTGCTCCCATGGCATGGGCATGCATGAGAATGGGACCCTAAAATTGCTCCCACAGTAAGGATATGCCAGTGACTGGGAACTTTTTCAACTAGTTCTAATCATATGACCCCAAATTATGTGCCACTTTTTCAGTGCTAGGACTTAGGCCACTACCAAGAACTTCATGAAACTTCCAGAAATGAGAAATAACATGGAAATAATGATACTAATGCAAATACTTGAATAAATACTTGACTGGACCCCTACTAGCCATGACAGGAATTTCGTTAAACATGTCACAAATATGTATTATACAGTTCATATCAATAGATCTGAGCATGGGAATCTCATGCTTATCTGAGAATTTTAAGGAATCGTCGATGCCTTATCACAATAACTACATTATGATCTATTAGATCATATATTCATTGTTAGTTATTTTTATAATCAAAACATGATGAGATCCATACATCAATATTGTCATAAAACATCCTCTTAACCATCATACATTCAACATAAATAATAAAGATATAACAATCATAAAACCACATATGAACAATTATATTTAATTGTCAAATACAAGAGGAAAGAAGTTGTTATTAACATATGAAAAATTCAACCAAGTCAGGGACTTCCACGTACTACCCAACCATAGATTGGTTGAACCAAATCTTTCTTTCAGCCAATCACCTCCATGTCATAATCCAAGCGTGAATGTGGGATCTCATGGAACAATTCTAAAAAACCAAACTAGGGTTTCCAGAGGAAAAACCACCTCAACCCTCAACTAGTGATTCCACCTCATAGTTGGAAATCACTAACCATCACCATATTTGTCTCTACCCAAGTTGTCCATGGCTCGAGAGTGTTTGCTCCATCTAGGGCTTCCACGACTAGTAACTCAACCCACATCTACTATTGGGCTTCCAGATAGTTTATCAAACTAGGGATTCCAGGATAGGTAACTCAACCCACCAAGGGATTCCAGAGCATTTTTCCAACCAAGGATTCCAAGACTAGTAACTCAACCCAAGTTGTTACAAAGCCTCTAGACCGTTTGTCCAACCAAGGCTTCCAGAGACTAATAAATCAAATCACAACCAAAGGAACATGAGAACCAACTAGAAATAAAAGGAAAGACACCCACAACACCATGCATATCAAGGAAATGGAAAGGCTAGGAAAATCCACTCTCAATCAAGGAATTCCTCCATGCCATTCAAAGATCATAACCAAGAAACCACATCCATGTGTCATGCATGCCAAAACTAGCAAGGAGATCATACATCGAACTCGGTTCTTACAAGAAAAATGCGTAGTACTTGTTGATCCCGATGTCCCCTTGCGCTTTGTTGCTCTTCTTTTTCCTTCTTGCTCCAAAAATCCAAGTATGCCAAACTCCTCTAAGACTGCTCCAATAAATCTCTAAGTGTCCAAGAGTATGAGAGAGAGAGAGTAGAAAAATGAGAGCTCCAAAATTGAACTGATAAAAATCTTAATAGTGACGAAAGATACCAACTGATCCTGAGAAGCCTTTTTTATCAACGAGGCCTCTAATTTCTTCATTTTTCCATTATTTTCTTTCATTTTCTTCCTCACATTCAATCAGTTACCTTTCACCTCCCTTTTATCCTAATTTCCATTATTTCCATAAATAAAATGTCAATTAATGCCTCATGCCTTGTCAAAGCCTTTGCCATTGACTTTGGCAATTTCCTTTAGCCATAATAACCAAAATGAACACCTGCCAGGATTTTTTTCCCACCATTCATCTTGGAATACGTGTCTCATGTCCTTGGACTTATATTTTTTTGCATGGATTTTTAACCAGGGACGTTATAGAGCCCCCCCCCCCCCCCCCCCCCCCCACCACTTGGGGGAACACCATCCTCGGTGTTCAATGATGCCTACAACTAGCAAGACTATTGGCAACCAAAACATATTGCCCATGGAGCTTTATAACACAACTCGTTGCAGTATTTATAATGACCACTATTGAAACATGAAAAACATACCATTTACTAGAGACTTATAACATATATCATTACAGTATTTACAATAACCACATATACTTATGCACATTTGCTTCAACCAACAAATAATCATTTTGTTTATGGAGCTTTATAGACATAACTCGATATAGTATTTACAATAACATAGACATATACAGATATGCACATTTTCTCAACCAACAAATAAAAGGATACAATGCCCATATAAGCAACAAGGGAAACTAAAGGCTCACACCTCCACTCTCAAAGTAATACCAGGATTCACCTCCTTCCCAAGAATTCCAAAATCTACTGCCAAAGTCAGAGTATGCATTAATGTCCAGCGCTAAAATCCTGGGCCACTTGTCCTCTTCAGTAAAAATTTACTGCCTCATTTTTCTAGGGCACACTCCCAATGAGCATCTGATTCCATCTGAAAATTCTAATGACCAAAAAAATCCATCACCGACCTTCCCTTCTATGATACACAGTCCCTCGGGCATCCCCTCCCTTGGCAAGGCTTCCTCACATTAGAAGGTCCAAAACCAAAGGTATATCCCTACCTCAAAACCATCATACCGGTCATAGAATTTTCCTAGAAATTAATGAACATTATTGGGTACCAGTGTCCCACAATGGCCCTGCTCCTGAAGTGCTTTACCAACATACTTGTCCATGTTCCAATTCCTATCACTGACACTGCTAGGTCTTGCAATCAATTCTGACCACCCAACCAGGCATTTCCATGTTTTCCTATACCAAGTACATGATTTCAATTAGATTCAAAAATGAATTGAAACAAATTCAATTCACACATCATCACTGGCTCATCATTGAGGTACACTTGCAATTTTGTTCACTTCTTGTCACAACAAGACAAACTAGATCTCTAACCTAATCATCATGAATAAACATATCACATATGGTTAGCTCAAAACACAACCATCATAATCAAAATCATAGATCGCATGTAATGGTCACAAACCAAAATCATAGATCACATGCAGAATAAAACTAAAACAAAATACTGATACTTATCCTTCATTCGGTCCTTTCTTCTTCCTTTGTCCTTTCTGTACACACACCGATCGATTTCCACACCCAAAAAACCCAATGCCTTCTCTTTAACCACATACAAATACACATAGTGTACACCACACACATACAACCACACATGACATACCACACCATACAATACGTGCACCTACACCTGACATACAACACATACACCTACACCCGACATATAACACAACACATACACCTAAACCTGGTGTACAAAATAACACATACACCTACACTCGGTGTATAAAATAACACATACACCTACACTCGGTGTACAACGCAATAAAATACATACACCCGCATCAGTGTACAATAAAACACAATGTATACACCTACATCCGGTGTACAACACAACATAATATATACACCTACATCTGGTGTACAATACAACACAATACATACAGAGAATACAACACAATGAATACACATGTCATGATACCATGACTACACAACGCACATCCATAGTATCACATGCCCGCAACATAGCATGTATGATATGCACACAATACCACATATACACCAGCACCACCTGTACAATGTGTACACAACACCACATGCACTACATGTACATGACACCACATGTACACAACACCACATGCATGACATGTACACAGCACCACACGTACAACATGTACACAACATCGCATGCACATAACACCACATGTATAATCATGCACACAACACCATATGTACATAGCACCACATATACAACATGCAAACAACACCATATGTACATAACACTGCAGATACAACATGTACATAGCACCATATGTAAGCAAGACCACATATCATGTGCACAACACCATATGCACACAACACCGCATATCCAACATGTACATAGTACCATCTATACCCCGCATTGCATATGAAATATACACACAACACCATATATATACAATGGGTGCACAACATGATATGTACACAATACTACATAAGCTACATGTACACAACACCGATATTACACATCCAAATACCACATTGTCCTTACTAAACGACCCTTCTTCTAGAGTCTTATCCATGCTTGTTCTGACATGTCGCAAAGTACACTACTTTCATTCCACTTATTTTTCCCTCAAAATTACCTATCATAGCATAACATAGGCATATTATAAACACATAATATCAATTCATATCCATATGATACTAACCTCATAGATTTGTCAGGGCTACTCTTCCCACTTGATTCCTCATAAGACTAGGAATTTGTTCATGACATTCACATGCATAATAAATCATTCCTCCACAAGAATAATACTTGACAATGCTGTCAAGAAATGACATACATACATACATATATATTCATATACACATTAGCATAAAACAATCATAATTCCTAACAACCCTGTTAGACAACGACATACATACATACACGTATACATATATAGACATCAGTAAAATCATGATCACAACATCATTACCAGATAAGGTTAAGGCTAAGAGAACTCCCTTTATCTTTGCAATGCATACACAACATCAATAACAACAGTTACCAACACAACCAAGGCATCTTATGCCTCATATCCATTTACCTTGCCTTACCTGATTACCTTTATCATGATTGTCCTACCACCATCCATTTACCTCAATGGACCGAACCAATCGACTAATTTTCATGATCTTTGCTTAAATTTCCATTATACATGCACTAAGCTTCATCCAAGCCTTACATTCCTTGTCGAGTATCACACAACTCTCCTTGAGATCGATTAACTTCCTCTTTCCCAACCAAATCCCAGGTCCCTCAAACATAAAAGGAAAGAAAAATAAATCCAACAAGAAGAAAACCATGAAAACCAATAACAATATGACATCACAAAGAAAGTGGCAAGGCCTTGCACTAGACATAATCAAAACCCATAAATCAAGCTCAAGAAAACCCCAAAATATTAAAGGCACAAAACTCCCAACAAACACCATGAACCAACCCCGTTTCTCCCCAATGCCTCCAAGGAAAGCTTAGCCTGAACCTTCTTCAAGATTCCATGGTAGTCTCTTTTCCATTCAACCCCCTGCATCATAATTCCATAAACACACAACTGTCAGTGCATAAATAAACATAACAATGTATTGGTTACCTTAGCTTGAAGTTCCAATCATGTTGCCTTGTAGCTAAACACATACATATATCAACCCTCAAGGGACTCCAATTCCTTGATGAATCCAACCATAATTGAAAACCAGTTGTTACACCTGTCAAATACATGTTCAAGAATATAGCACATATCCACATAATGCCAAACAAAATCTAGGTTAAGAATACTTCTTGTATGCAAAGCACTCACTCATTTGGAATTGTGGTTTGGAAACATAGCCAAAGGAATTCTCACTCAATTCCTTTATTTTACCTTTTACCTTGCTACAATTGGTTCTTACTATGTATTTTCACATCACCTAACTGTTAGTTATATAAACAAATCAATTATTACTTTTCCATGCTCTTACCAAACATGTTACCCTACAATTGTTCACACATGTTAGTCACATGTTCCATAAATGAAGGCATTATGTCTATGAATTTGAAATCAACCTTTACCAAGTCATACTCAGCAATCAACTCACATTCATTAGTCATAATACATAATGCTACAACTATCACCTACTTACATTCAAGTACATATCAATTGTATCAACATAGATGTGTCAGTACAACCATCTTAAAATAGGATCATTTCTTCATGCAATATTATAGACACATACTCATATCGTGCATTTAATCAAACATTCAAACAAACTATAAATGTACCATGTTATACAATTCAACCAGACAACATAATCAAATTCTCAAATGCCAGATAAATGACATAATCAAACTCATACCTTAATGTATCTTAGGGGATGCTATCTTGTGTGCACAATCAATCTATATTAGTAATATATAACTTCACAACATATCAAATCAAACATAAATAAGGTCATGATATCCATGACAATAACTAGCTAACATTTTCACATCATAAGCTCATAAACAATTGTCATTCATGCATAACAATCACATATACAAAGTTATTCTAGATTAGTACAACAATATATCACAATTATATCGACTCATGCCTAAATGTCATAACCCTAACCATCTTCATAGGATAATCCAGATTAGCATGATACATATAACACCAAGATGTTAGTTTCAATGACCATAACCATCATCCATATGACCACAATGCATATAACAACAAGTCGCTACCACTCATGATTATCCAACACATGTGCATATGACTACATTGATCAACTAACATTTATCATACATGTAACCACAATAACAATAGAATGACAAGCATATAAATAACCCTAATTCTTATAACAACCATTAACCACATACCTCCATGATAAACATACAAACATGTATGATGATCTGCTCTTACCCTAAATTATAGTGCTGCAACCTCGCTTTGATCATTTACATCTCCTACTCAATCTCATCCAACACATTAGAATCATAACAACCAATAGCATAATGATGACCTAAAATGCATACAATGACCTCATGCGTAGAAACCATGCCCATAACAATGCATGCATCACAACATATAAACACTGGCATGCACACCAAAAGCATATACAACCGACATGCATTCATGACAAACACATCCCAACAACAACATCATCAACTTCCACATGGTGACACAATAATAAAAATGACCACCACCATGCATACACAACAAGTAGATAAACCACAAGAATAAGTAAAACACATGCAATTGACATGTACACATGAATACACATTCATCCAAGGAGAACTGAAACCAGACATCACCCAAAGAGAATGGAAGAACATAAACCAGACATCACCGAAAGAGAATGGAACCCACTCTGATACCACTATGTGGTATCATATATCACCTAAAGAGAACAGAACCATACATCACCCAAAGGGAATGGAGGTTGCTATGATACCACTTTGTAACCACCCTCCTCCCACATTTACCCAAGTTAACGAGTCCGCTGGGGTAAATATGTTATGAGAGGCTACTATGATCTAATTCAACTCCCCATTTACAATTAAGGAAGTGGAACTGACAAAACCCAACCAATATGACCTTCTACACATGTTACATAACCTTCAGGAGCCAACCAACCCTTCCAGGTGACTAGCCACTGAGGTAAATTGACATTTTACTGAACTAGAGCCTTAGTCGCTCCCATAACATGGGCATGCATGTGACTAGGATCCTCCAGTTTCTCCCACACCAAGGGCATGCCAACAAATGGGGACTTTTTCAGCTAGTTCTGAGCGTGCGTCTTAGATTCTGTGCCACTTTTTTAGGCCCGGGATTGAGGCGACTACCCATAACTTCATGAAACTTCTAGAAATGAGAAATAACATTGAAACAATGATACTAATGCAAATAATTGAACAAATACTTGACTGGACCCCTACTAGCCATGATACACATTTCGTCAAACATGTCACAAATATGCATAATTTCTATAGGTCATATCAAAAGATCTAAGCATAGGGCTCTCATACTTATCTAATAATTGTAAGGAAGCACTGATTCCTTATCACAATAGTTGCATTATCATCTATTAGGTCATGTATTCATTGTTCTTTATTTTTCTAATCAAAACATGATGAGATCCACACATCAAGATTGTCATAAAACATCCTCTTAACCAAACATAAATAACAAATATATAACAACCATAAAGCCACATATGAACAAGTATATTTACCCATCAAATACAAGAGGAAATAAGCCCTTATTAACATATGTAAAATGCAACCAGGTCTGGGACTTCCATATACTACCCACCCATAGATTGGTTGAACCAAATCTTTCTTTCATCCAATCACCCCCATGCCATATTCCAAGTGTGAACTTGGGATCTCATGGAACAAATCCAACAAAACCAAACCAGGGCATCTAGAGGAAAAACAAACTCAACCCTCAACCAGTGATTCCACCTCATGGTTAGACATCACTAACCATAACCATATCGGTCTCTACCTAAGCTATCCAGGGCTCTAGAGCATTTGTTCCATCCAGGGATTTCGGGACTAGTAACTCAACCCACAGCTGTTGTCGAGATTCCATAGTGTTTGACAAACTAGGGCTTTTAGGACTAGTAACTCAACCCACCAAGGGCTTCTAAAGCATTTTTCTAACCAAGGCTTCTAGGACTAGTAACTCAACCCAAGTTGTTATAGGGATTCTAGAGCATTTGTCCAACCAAGGCTTCCAGGAACTAGTAACTCAATCCACAACCAAATGAACATGAGAACCAACATAAAATAAAAGGAAGGACACCCACAATGCCATGGCTATCCAATAAATGGAAACGCTAGGAATCCACCATCAATCCATACATTCCTCCATGTCAATCACAGAGCATAACCAAGAAAACACATGCATGTGCCATGCATGCCAAAACTAGCAAGGAAATCATACATGGGAACTCGGTACCTTCAAGAAAAACTCGTTGTAGATGCTGATCCCGACATCCTCTTGTGATTTCTTTCTCTTGCGTTGCCTTCTTGCCCCAAAACTCTAAGTACGCCACACTCCTCCAAGAGTGCTCCAAGAAAGCTCTAAGTGTCTAAGAGTGTGAAACAGAGAGTAGAAAAATGAGAACTCCAAAACTGAACTAACAAAAGCTTAACACTAACAAAAGCTACCAACTAATCCTCATAAACCTTTTGATTAATGAGGCCTCTAATTTCTTCAGTTTTCCTCTAATTTCTTCAGTTTTCCATTATTTTCTTTCATTTTCCTCCTCACATTCCACCTGTGACCTTTCACCTCTATTTTCTCCTAATTTTCATTATTTCCATAAATAAAATGGAAATTAATGCCTCATGCCTTTTCAAATCCTTTTCCATTTCCTTTACCAATTTCCTTTAGCCATAATAACTGAAATGAACACCTGCTAGGATGTTTTTCCCACCATTCAACCTAGAATAAGTGCCTCATGACCTTGGTCTTATAAAAAAATTTACATGGATTTTTAACCAGGGTTGTTACAATGGGATACGATATTCATGACTATTAATTCCCAATTTCTTGACCATATCTATTGTTATGAGATTCACCTATTATCTTGAGTTGAATAGAGAATCAATTTTCATCTTCTTAACCTGTATAATTATATGGAAAAAAATGGTCATTTTATTTTCTTCTTATTGTTGCAGGCTACTAAAATTCACCGCCATATGAAATGATGTATATATAATGTTCTCATCCACACATGAGCTACTTTCCACCTATTTAGTTGAATAATTGGCCATGATATTTTTCTTCTTAGCATCTTCCTTTCAGTTTGTTTGAGTTGAGCTCTAGCTGCAATTTCCAACACTTTTGATTGGGATCTTTGCACTAGTGTAGTGTGGTTGTTTTATTTATGTGCTTTGTCCCTTTCCACTTCTTCTTCCTCCTCTTGGAAACTTGATAGTGCTCTTTCTACTTTTACCCACTTTATTTCTCTTTCGTTTGTCCTATTCTCTCAAAGTATTGGTCTTTTACACAAACCTAATCCATTATTCTAGGTTTGAACAATATCACTTGCTTCTATAGATGGAAATGTAAAATCCTCAGGTTCTTGAGAAGTATGTATAGGTTCTTTGGGGAGACACCCATCATTATTTCCATCTTCCTAAATTTTTTTGTGTACTCTTATACACTCTACCCCTATCTTTTCCTGAAGTGATGCCACTAAATCCATTGGTCTTCTACATACATGATAGAGTAGAAATATGAGTTTATGAGAGTTTTAAAATCCTCCCATTTAGTCACTAGAGGATATCCCTCTAGTCTCAAGGTTTCTATGTGGATTTCCCATTGGGATACGACATATTAATCTAATTTAAGATGTGTAAATAATTTTTTTTAGTCTTTCTTCATGTTGTGAACACTAAAATAAACCTCTAGCTATTACAACTAGAGATTTAAGGTCAAATCATCAATATCACCTTCATATAGATTGATAAGGGACTATGTGATTCTTCTCGATACCCCTATTGCCCCTCTAACTTGACCGCTAAGTTGGAACCTCCATCTTCTTTGATTTCCAACTTTTTCTCTGTATCCACCATATTGGGCTCATGTTATGGCTAATCTATGTGATTTATTCTTCCATCCTTAAAAAGATCTCATCTGCCAAATCTTAGAGTTTATTAATAGATTCATCAATCATGGACGAAATTTTATAAATTTATGCTTGAACATATGTGGATCCCCTTAAACCTCTAAAAAAATACAAGAATACCCTTATTTTATACCAATATTATCCATAAACTAATATGAATATTCTAATGGATAATTTATCATAATAGATGATTTACTAAAATATATTTGAAACTCTAAATATACACTATGAGGGTTAATTTCTCCTTAAATTTCTTGATTTGTTAATTATTGTGTTATTCTTATTCATGAAATAGATAAAATATGTAAATAGAGAACAAAAATATAAAACTCACAAAACATAATAAACACAAGATATGATATGAGAAACCCTTATAAGAGAAAAGCCAACTGTAAGGTGAGGTAACATTTCTCTCTCTTTCTCTGAATGAAAAAATGATGCAAGTACAAAGGAGAGAGACCCATGGTCATTGGATACTGTAATAACCCTTTCTATTTTATATCTCCCTCTCTTTATACAATATCAAGTTATCTTCTCATCTATGAAGAAAAATGATCTCAAATAGAATGAAACTTCTTTTACTCCTAGTGGTCGACTTATAATTGAGTGCAATAACCTACTAGTGGTTAACTTTGACTCCTTCAACTCTTAAATAGAGTGACAATATTGAATCCTCTAGAGTCTTCTACATAATTATCATGATTTTAGCCCCTTTACCATGAATAAAGTGGGCTTACATGGAAACATGTCAAACCATGGTAGTCAAAATAGGAAGGTCAACTTCTTGGTGGCATAAACATTACATACATACATTTTTGAGTTATTTCTTATGTCGTTGGAAATATGAATGAGTGTACAACAATTCAATGGTGTGAAAGGCTTATGTGGAAAATTATTACACAAAAAAGTGTTATTTAATTCCTCAAACTACTTCTAGAAGGTTTCAAAGCCCAATTTGCCAAATTAGGGCCCATTGGTAATTATGGTCTTATGATATGTTTCCAATATTTACACTATGAAAACATCAATATGGACGAAATATAATATAATTATCCAACATGGATATTCATAATTCGTCAAATAAAAGATCTAATATTCATGTGAAAACTTTATGCTAGTCTAAAACACACACCAAAGTGTCAAGAATGCACTCTTATAACCTCTGTCATCATTTTTCATACTAGAAGTAAAAAAAAAAAAATATGTGAACACTATTAGATGCACTTTGGTATTGGATGACATAAGGAATATGAAAACGCATACCCTAGTTGAAATGAATTAGTGTTATTAGAGAAAAAAAATATTGGACATAGAATAAACACCAAGGATTTCATAAAATACATGCCATATATGTTATATCATGTGGACATGCACAACATGTGCCTTATAATCCACATAAAATAATTTTTATTCAATTAAATGCACTCTATGCATTGAAAAATAAATTTCACAATATCAAATGCATGCTCTAATCGAAGCACTCACAACATGTTGATGGATACATCCTCCTTGCGAATAAGGGCGATCTCCTTGGGTCTGGAACCTAGATCTAGAATAAAAAATGCAATAATAGAAAACTTTGCCTAAGACTATCATGATCAAATAATACATGAGAAATCAAAGAGATGAGTGTTTTTTACCTTGTTAAACAATGTTTGTCCTTGTTAGTTGTTTGTAGTCTTTAGCTCCTAGTTTTTCCCATAGTCCTCACGAAGAAGAAACTTGTAGATAGCCAAAACAAATAAGAGATCAAAGCACCAATATACAAATATGATTCAAAAATATACCTATACATATGATCAAGGAGATATGTAATAAAACCATCAAATGTAGACAATTTTATGGGAAATAAATGTATCGGTGTATTAAAAAAAAAAGGAGTGATTAAAGACTAAGCCTTGATGTTGTGGATATCCTGCCAACTTCTTCCTTCATTTCAAGCCTTGCAATAAAAATATGGGAATTTGAGTATAGCTTCATCAAGCTTCTCAAAAATTTTCTAACTAGCGATTCCAATGGGAAATGGTTCTATTTGTAAGCATGTGGAAGGATAAGAGGAGGATAAGGGATGGAGGTTGAGATCCAACAAGGTAGGTAGGTCAAGCTAGATCCCAACCACTTGGGGGAGATGTCATCCATGAGGCTTATAGAATAGAAGCTTCTCATATTATTTTTATTTTTACATTTGCTAAAATAATTTCACACCCTATGAATAGGAAAAGTGTGATATGTTGCAGGTCAATAGTGACACATAGTGCAAAAACATACTAGCATCACTAATAAATACAATCCCATTTGTGAAAAACTTTAAAATTAGGGTTTTAAAAAGTATTTTGATAATATTATTATCTTCCTAAGTGATTTTATCTTCCAAATCCTTCAGGTATTTATGGCAATTATGCTTCAGATGGTAGAAGATAGGGGTATGACATCATTTGTTATAAGTGTGAAAAAATAATGTGTAACAAAATTTCCCCTAAAGTATGAATTCAGAAGAGGGGTGATGACTGAATTATTTTATCATGTAAAGGAATTGAAACAAGGGATCAATTGGTTGGAAACCTGCCAGCAAAAATCAAGGAATTATAGTACAATAATAT
The DNA here is from genome assembly GCA_000404065.3 of Pinus taeda. Classification (NCBI taxonomy): domain Eukaryota; kingdom Viridiplantae; phylum Streptophyta; class Pinopsida; order Pinales; family Pinaceae; genus Pinus; species Pinus taeda. The sequence goes on along the minus strand of APFE030311431.1, from coordinate 4,882 downwards.
CATATGATCATATCTAAGGTATACATTCTCATGCTTAGAACACAAGGGACTCAAATTAAATGTATGGACATCCAAAGATCCATGTCAAATGAGGAAGGTCATGGCCACTGACATACATTATGGATCCATGACTCAATATGCTCATAACCACCATACATACATTATGGATCTATGAAACAACCATAAATACTCAAATAAATGCATTGCAACCATGACATAATAGACATGGTCCAACGTATTCATCTCTATCAAGCCAAAATATGAATCTGACCATGTGAATCAATGTGTTGAGTTCAAACATGGTAGATATCACTTGATTACTGGGCAATGATGAAAATGATTATTAGATGTGAAAGGAACCACCAATAATAACAATGGCCCTTAAGGTACTCAATTAAATTGTATGGAGTGCGAATAAATGATCTGAATTCGCATACTCATAGAATCAATCGATTGAAGGTAAATGATGTAAACATATCATTGAAGCTAAGGAAACCTTTCATTGAGGAATGCAATCTCCAAGGTGTTGAATAGTTTCTAAATTAAGTTCCCAGATAATGTGCTAAAGTCGACAGGACATGATTCATCGCAGGAGAGCCTTGATGTATCCCCCATCTATCAAATGAAACATGTACAAAAATTTGAAGTGGAACATAGCACAAAGTGTGTCAGGCCTCCATTTTTTTTTTCTATTTTTACATTACTTTTTGCTCTGAAATCCATCATGCTTTCATTGAGTTCCTAGTGTCATTTTGGGCATTATAAAATAAATATTCACTATTTGGAATGTTTCCCTTGTTTCAACAATATTTAGCGTTAAAGTAAATCCTAATGATGGTTTGTGCATATGAAGGTCTAAAACTTGGTGAAATTTCGTTTATAGACATGTATTTCGAAATGCATAATGCCTAGCCTTCATCCCGCACTCTTGAAGATTCCTACACCAAGAAGAAATTTTGGATGATGTTCTTATGCAAAGTCACCACATGGCCTATCGATTACACTTGTCAAAGATAATTTTAAAGATTTTGTCGAGGTCAAATGCACTTTCCCTTAGTGATGGTGATTCACTTAGTCTTTGGTTCTGCCTACATTAGTCTTGGTCCCTGCCTGCACCAATTTGGGGCTTTGATAAATTGGCACACTTTTGGGGAAAATAGACGATGATTTTTGTCTAAAATGGTGTTTTAACACCTCCACATGAGTTAGAAAGCACGCAAGTTGCACGTCTGAGTTTCTAGAAGGAAATTGACAAAATTAGCCCCACAATTCATACAATTTTCAAACTGCTAATTTTTCTCTCGATTTGCGTGTAGATGAGGAAGAATCTCGGAATTATAAAACACAAGTTTTCTTTATAATATGTCAAATTGGGATCCCTCCAAACATTTTTCCAAAATTCATCATGGTTTGAGAGTGACGTAAGGTTTTGTTGATGGTGTTGGAAATCATCAACCAAGGGGTCTCCTCAATGTGAAGTCCCAATAAGACCTCACACCATTTGGTATAGGAGCCCCATCTAGAATATCAACCCAGTTGCTACATATATTCAAGATATGACTTGGCTATAACTATCAGCAAGAGAGAGGGATGTAATGGTGTCTTCGAAAAGCAAGGTGTGCCCGGTGAGTGTTCAGTTGTAAATGTGTCAAGGTTCTTCCACTGTAGATAGGGGAGAAAAGTAAGCCTCTACGTCAAATGTAGTAGTACCACCCAAGAAGAGACACAAATGAATGAGAAGGATCTATGTAACATCCAACAGAATAGTCCACAGAGGATGTGACGATTGTTACAACCAACAAATGAAGAAACATATGTCTAATATCCTGCAAAAGAGGCCACAAGGATGGGATAACAATAACAACCATTACATCACATTATCAATAAGATAATTACTAAAATAACAAAAATACTTCAACTATCTTAGCACATGTGAAATCAAACATGAAATAAAAACATCCGCAAAGTAGCCTTACAAACATTCATAATCCATGCATGAAGAACATGCTGGCCTTGAAGGCTTATGTTATTAAGTAAAAGTTCCAAGACACATGTTTACAATGTACATCACTAGCTCTAGTAGTGGAGCATTGGAGCCACTCCTTGTGGGAGGTGCCAAGGTGAAAAGTCCTTTGCTTATACAATGAGGGAGCATATATAACCAAGGGTGAATCTTTGACTACCCTCATGACTTCTTGACTTTATATGACTTTTCAACTTACATTACTCTTTACATTCCATGCGTGTCCTTTGGACTTTCACTTTACAATACATTTTGTATACAATATACATGATCCACAATAGTGAGGTGGCATATGACCTCTCATGACATGACATGAAACTGTTGACATGGACTAATTGATGATGTGGAAATGTGAAGCCACTATTTCCGCTAAGTGTTGGATGTCCTCTTGAATATTATTTTATTTCCACCTCTGCGTGGCTTGGTGATGAGGAATCTCCAATGCTCCCAAGCCTTGAATAGTGGTCGTGAACTAGTGTCCCTTTGATTTCTCTTGATCGATCAACTTGTAAGTTTAGCTATGAGAGAGTGTTTGAGCATGCTTCCCTCCTTCTTCTCCTTCTTCATCATCTTTTCATGACATGATAGCGTACCTATTTATGAAATTCACTCATGATGAGACAACATCAATCCGAAAACCCCCTAGTCTAAGGTGATGCATTATGATCCATAAACTGAGCCCAAAACATGTGACATGCTGGGAAGAGGACTTACGTACTATGTAGTGCATAGTTCCAGTATCCAAGGGAAACACTTGAGCCTTGAGAGTGTGCAGTGTGCAACTCAGGCAAGCTTGAGGGACACGACTACGCAATTTCTAGAGCCAGTGGGATAGGCCGAGGGATGGGCACTGAGAGAGCTCATTGCGTAGTTCTAGGAGTCAAAGAAGATTGAGATTCTATGGATCTGTGCAGTTTAAGGGCTCATGAAATGAGCTTGGGGCATGAGGTTGTCAAGTTGAGTTGGGGTGGGGGACAAGACTGCACATTTTTGGAAGCTGGTGGGAAAGGTTGAGGGAATGAGCATAGATAGGACATTTTTGGGAGATAAGGGAGGCAAGGCTACTATGGAGTTGTGTAGTTCAAGGGCTCAAGGGATGAGATTGAGTCTTGTGATTATGTTGTGTGCAGTGGAGGCTGGGCTAGGAGAAATGACTATGCAATTCTGGAGTTGAAGGTCGGGGCTTGGGCACAAAAAATGCATAGTGGAGCAGTCATGGGAGGTAGGAAGTACACATTGTGCAGTGCCAAGTAGAAAGGTCATAGTTAGAGAAATAATATTGTATAATGTGCAACTCAAGGGAGGCCCGGTGAAGCTAGGTTTCCCAGTCGAGAAGTTTTTTCTGAAAATGACTAAGTGTGGGATCAGTGAGATCGATGTGAACGGTGATGAAATTTGACAGTGATCACACACTTATAATATTTGACGACATGAAAATAGAGATCACCTGAACACATGAACAAATAATTTCCCTCTGTGCAACAACTTGACGATATCTTATGACAAGTACAACACCAAAGATGTACTTTGCAGTGACCGTGACAACACTTGTACAACAATGCTAAAAAATTTGGAAATGAGTGTGACGGGTACTTACAAGGTTAGAAAAACTCATTTTCATAAATATGACCTCTTAGAACCACCAAAAGGGGCTTATACATAGGATATGATAGCCAACATGCTAAAATTCGAAACTTTTCCCATCTTGCAAAGGGGAACACAAGACTATAAGAAAGCAAATGAAATGAGTTTCAAAGTTTGCGACAATGACCAAAAAAATAAAGGAAGGCTACGAAATTGGGTGTAGGCCAAAATTTTGGAGGGTGTTGTAGCAGCAAAAACACTTGGTGATACAATGGTAGAATTCAAATTTTCTGTCTCGGTTAACTTTTCTTTGTGCAGGACCTTGGTTCTTCAGTTCCAGGAAGCCGAGTTGCTTGATTTTAGGAGGACTGTTGGAGGTCCCCATTTGTATAAATAAGAAGGCTTACGGCCTCAATTCAGTTAGTCAGATCTTAGTCAGATTTTAGTTAGATTTGATTCAGTAGGTTAGTCATTTTGTTAGTCTATTTTCACACTTTAGTGCAGCTCTGTATCAGCACATTTTCAAGCTTTTTCTTATAGACAGTTTTGGGATGTAACTATTATTTTTTGATCAATAAAGATGAATCCAGCTTTGCACCAGCTCTAATCTTTCTTAGGAGGCTATAGCTCTTGGTGTTGGGGCCAACCCAAGTGCTAGTACCTCCTTTGCGTACTTTTATGTGTCTTTGCTGCATTGATAGAATAATTTCTGTTATTTAGGTTAAGATCTTGCTTTGTTACTTAGGGTGTTTTTGATGATTAAAATAGCTTTTCATACTTCAGGTTGATTTAACAGTTTGGTAAAGGAAAAGATCTGCAAAAAGGCTCAAGCAATCCTTGATCCCATCTCTCCCTCCTTGGGACCATGAGCTGAGACCAAGGCATACTTGCTGCCACAAAAACATTGTTTTTGCCTCCTCATGCAATTGCTAGTGTTAGATTTTTAGTTAGGAAAGTTGATACCAGTTGTACTTGCATGTTTAGAATTTGTTCTTGCTTAGTTTCCATAGTTATCTTGCATGATTTTCTGCCAATAAAATTATGTTCATCATGTTTATGGTTTTTAGGTCAAATTAGGTCAAAATAGCTAGATCTTTGGTTTTCCTAGTCTCTGTTTGATCAGTTTTAGAAAATAGTGTGCAGAACACCTGTGATACCTCCCTGCCTACCCTTCCTCTATCACACAACCTGCTCCAACCCCTAATCCAAGATTCCTTCCCTTCATTTGCACATTTTCCCACTTTGCCCTAATTTCTACATTCTTGTGCATCATTG
>APFE030311430.1:33023-64489 GCA_000404065.3 Pinus taeda | reverse complement strand
CCCAGAGATAAACATGTTTTTTAAAGACTTTCTCTCTTTCTTGAAGTTTGACATGGAGAGCAGAGGTATGAGGCTTGCCAAGGAGGATAGTATGACTGTTGATGGGGCCATACTAACTGCAGATATTCATGGTGACAAATTTTAGTGTAACAGGGATTTTCAAATCAAAGACAACCACCCAAGGTAACCTTCTTAGAATCCATTCTTGGGCCAAGGATAGGTTCCTAAAACCATGCTGATGATATAAACCTTTGGGAATCTAGTTTTCCCAAGTATACATTCCTGAAAGTCCATCCATTCCCAGACATAGTACATTTTCTCCATGCCTGTTATGTTCCAAGCCATAGGGATATTAAGGCATCAAACCATGAAATATTATTCACCATCAATGATAAATCCATCAACCAGATGTTGAAAATCCAATCTACTCCTAATCTAACTCCTTTGTCCATTGCAAACATGTTGGACCTATACATCACATTGGACCCAACCAAGATTAAACAAATATTTCAGAATTTCATCATTGAGGAGCGACATTCCACCCTATTTTTTTGCTATTTTTTCAGAGACTAGTAGGAGAATAATCACCATGATCTCAAGCATCCTAGGATTCACATTAGATGAGTTTGTGGATGAGATAATCATGGTATTCCTTTCCATTTTCACTCCATGCCAGCCTCCTGCCATTATGTATGATTATGCCCAGTTCATTGCAGACGAAATGCATGAATAGTTCACTAGATTGCCCACTGAAAGAGTCTTCAAATACTCTTCAGTGTTGTTTCATATATTCTTGTATTATCAGATAGATAAATTCCCTTTGAAGATCTAGAAATTGGACACCAAGGGAAAAGAAAGATTAGTCATCTACTGGACACCCTTGGTCCACAAGTTTTCCACCTCATACAAAGACTTCATAGACTTTTTTGCATACTGAGTTATGAACATGCTGACTTCTAAGACTCAGCCTAGAATCACTCCAGAGATTAAAAGAGTACTGCAATTGGCCAAGAAAAACAAGGTGGGAGACTAGTACCTCTACCAGAATCACACTGAAATCAGAATCTATGGATGCAAGCTAGCCCCCTACAAATTGCCAAAATACCTCCCCATGAGGATATTTGCTCTTAAATACTTTAGGCAGATGATCAACTCTGATGACATCAACTTCCTAGCTTATAGGAAGAAATCCAGTTCAAAGTGAAGAACTAGATGGGCCCATTTATTTGCAACATCAGAGAAGTTGGACCAAAGGCCTACAAATTACTTCAACTAATGAAGTTTAAAAATAGTTTCATCTAGCACTATGACCTATTGAAAAGTGTGCAACAAGAAATGCTAAAAATAAAAGATGCTAAAAATAGCACTACTATAAATAGTCAGCCTATAAATAATAGTTCAACCATTGTGATCTTAGCAACAATGGGTGAAAAGTGAAAGTGCTAAAAATAGCATTTTGGGATCCCTTCTTATTTTAGTCAGTCCCTCGACTAAACATAGGAAGTAAAATTATAATTTGATATTAACAGTAGTTTGAAAATTAATTAATTAATTCATCTTGAGTTAATTAGTTAAGGAAAATCAAACTTGAAGTCTACGTGGGGACATCCAATAGTTTCTCCATTAATTGAGGAATTTAACCTTTAGTCAAAGAGATAAGGATGAGTTGTAATATTGAATTGTAATCAATTGACTTAGTTTAAGTTAGTCAAGTCCAGTTAAATTTAATTTAACAGTTTGTTAAATTCATGAGAATTTAGTTAGTTAATGCTTGCATGCATGTAAATACTATATTTCAGATAACTGAGTATTCACTCATGGATAACTCATGCATGTCAGTTCAGTCAGAGACCCAGTTGAGATCAAATGGAGGGACAGTATACTATCAGTTGCTAGGATATTCCTTGGTGAACATTCCTTGCATGAAAAAGGAATATTATTCCTTATGGATTGCATAGCTGGACCTGAGGTTACAGTGAGTGTGATTAGGCCAATTCACACATGTGATATCATTGGACCCCAGTCAAAATTTAAAACTACACAAGGAAATAGGAGGCTTGGAGGGCTTGAGGAAGATATATTCTATGTCTATTGAGTCTGTGAGTTGTATTGTTTGAGTACAGAGAGAGCAAGATAGCTTGAGATTTGATTCCTTTTGTAACATGAACAAGATTTACACTTGTATAATAATACATAGTTGGGGTTTTAGGCTGGTGCTTTCCCTAGTGATATATCTTCTATGTTATGGTTGATTACTTCTCATTTTCAGTTATATCTATTCATGCTTGATGTTGCTCATGTTCAATTAAGCTTCGGCTAAATTGTTTGTGGAAGTAGATCAAGTGTTTTGCTTTAGTACATTGCATTACCAGGTGATCTACAGTGGGAAATTTCTACATGGTATCAGAGCAAAGTTGATCAAGGCCAAATAGTATACAAGCAGGAGAAGTACATTGCATTACCAGGTGATCTACAGTGGGAAATTCTACATGGTATCAGAGCAAAGATGATCAAGGCAGAACAGTATACAATCAGGAAAAGTATGAAGTTTCGGTTTTGAATATTGAGTTGAGTTCTTATCACATCTATTTCACCGATGGCGTTCAGTGGTTTAAGACACGAATATGCCCTTGATGGCAGTTCAAATTATATAGCCTGGAAGGATCACATGGACACAGTATTGGAAGATAACAGTCTCAAGGACTTCATTGATCAAGAATTCCAAAAGCCGACTGATGTTACTGAACTGGTGGAATCGAAAAAGTGTGTAGCTAGAGCATGAAGAATCCTCCTGGAGGGGGTTCTAGATCACATTGTCTCGAGCCTCCATGGGAAGGAGACTCCGTTTTCGATGTGGAAAACATTGAAATACCTTTATCAGAATAGCAGCGATCAGAGGAAGTTGGCGCTGAAGGAAAAACTTCGAAAGATCAAGTGTGGAAAGGGCGACACAATCTCTATGTTCGTGAACAAGCTCACCACCTGCAGGGATGAGCTTGCAAGTGTAGGGGTCATGACTGTTGATGACAACATGGTGAGTTTAGCACTGCTCAGTCTTTCTAAGAGTTGGCATAGCTACCAGGACTCGATTAATGGAAGAGAGAAACTATTAGATTGGGAACGACTTTGGTCAAACCTAATGCAGGAGGAGATAAGGTGGAGCACCAGGGATGGATCTTCATCAAAACAAGATGATGAAGAAAATCTAGCTTTGGCGAGTAAAGCTAAGAAATGGAAAGGAAAGGCATCCCAATCCAAATATTCTCATGGTGGGAAGAAGGTTGTCAAGTCGAAGGTGCGATGCTTTCACTGTCATGAAGTGGGTCATTATGCTATGAATTGTCCACAAAAGAAATCCAAGAAGGGTTCCTCAAAGGGATCTGATGGTGATGCAGTAGATTCACAATTTGAGTTGGATTTCTCGCTTATCGCATGCATGGTTTCATCCATGGTTGGATGTGTTTGGTACTTGGATATTGGAGCCTCTTTCCACATGTCAGGTGATACGAATTGAGATGGGTGATTATGGAAAATGTTGTCTCAGGTGAACGTATATTTGTGTTTCATAGGGAGCATGGTGCTCCTATCACCCTATCTACTATTAAATATGTACCAGGTTTGAAAAGGAATCTTGTGTTTGTTGCTATGCTAGAAGATAAAGGCTATGATGTAGTCTTTAGTAAAGGAAAAGTGTTCTTGGGGCATATCGGCACCAGAAAGACCAAGCGAACAGGGATTTGAGTAAAGAATCTCTACAAGCTGGAGGTAGATGACTATCTTGCACTGAGTTCCAAGGCAAAGGTCGTGCAAAACTAAGATGTTGGCAAGTTGTGGCATAGAAGACTGGTCCACTTGCATCACGGGGCCCTGAAGATCATGCAACAAATATCTACCAACTTACCCAAGGGAAAATGGGATCAAACAGATACATGCAAAGAATGCACCCTAGGTAAGTATGTGAAATATTCCTTTCAGGATTGGGATAGTAGAGCTGGAGCAATCCTAGAGAAATTTCACTCAGATGTATGTGGACCATTCTCTACAACTTCCACCGCTAAGCAAAGGTACTATGTTATTTTTATTAATGATTTTTATTGTAGATGTTGGATCTACTTTATGCAAAAGAAGGATCAAACATTCTTGAGGTTTTGTGAGTTTAAAGCCTCGGGGGAGAAAGAATCTAGGAAGAAAATAAAATCCTTTCATAACGACAATGGTGGAGAGTATGTTTCCCATCAGTTTAAAGACTTCTGTGTTGCAGAAGGAATTAAACGAGAAATGACAGCACCTCATAACTCCCAACATAATGGGGTGGCTGTAAGGAAGAATAGATCTATTGTGGGAGTAGCTTGAGCGATGTTGCATGACCGCTACCACTTCATCTGTGGCCTGAGACATGCAATACAATAGTATATCTTCAAAACATAAGTCCTCATTGTGTTTTGGGGATGAAGACACCAATGGAGGCTTTTTCGGAGAAGTGACCAGATTTGAGTCACTTCTGCATCTTTGGATCACCAGTTTTCTGTCATGTGACCAAAGATGCTCAAAAGAAGCTAGACCCAACAACTGAGTTGGGGATACTTTTGGGGTACACAGCTACACCCCACAACTATCGTGTGTTTCTACCTCCCAGTCATAGGACCATAGTGCACAGGGATCTGAATTTCGATGAGCAAAGAGCCATGCGAGTGTCACTTGAGAGGGAGCTCAAGTTGCATGGTGATGAGGAACTTTTAGCTCCAAAGGAGGAGGAGCCTCCTGATAATGTGGATCAGCCACATGCAAAGGATCCAGTAGTGGAGACCACCACTACTGGAGAGTCTTCTACAGATGGGTGGAAACACTCGTGGGAAGCTAATAGATTGATGCAGGATGCAAGAGAGAATTTGGGGCAGCCATCCTCTCAGCGCAGACAGAGGAGATCTCCCGGGAGATACATTGCTACATGGCCCTAGTTGGGGAGTGTGTAGCAACTGAACCTTCTTCTTTTCAGGATGCAGTGCAGCAACTAGTGTAGGTTGATGCAATGGTAGAAGAATATGATTCTATCATGTGGAATAGTGTGTGGGATGTTGTCCCTAGATCTGCGAACAAATCAGTGGTTAGTTCCTGATGTCTTTACAAGGTAAAGCAGGTAGCTGATGGCAGTGTTGAGAAACACAAGGCAAGGTTTGTTGCCCAAGGTTTCTCACAGGTTGAGGGGATTGACTACGATGAGACCTTTGCTCCAGTAGAAAGGTACTCATCTATCTAATCAATGATAGCTCTATTAGCTCAGATGAGTTGGAAGATCCATTAGATGGATGTGAAGACGATGTTCCTCAATGGGAAGATTGAGGAAGAGTTATACATTGAGCAGCTCGAAGGATTTGAGACCTTCAATCGTGAGTCGCATGTTTGCCAACTTAAGCGAGCACTGTATGGGCTAAAGCAAGCACCTCATGCTTAGTATACCAGGATCGACAGCTATTTCACCGAGTTGGGCTTCACCAAGACTGAAGCAGATGTGAACCTATACCACATTATGGTAGATGGTAAGACATTGATTATTGTACTTTATGTCAATGGTCTGATTTTGAGAGGTGATGACTAGCTGATACAGTCTTGGAAGGAGGACCTTGTAAGAGAGTTTGAGATGAAGGACATGGGCCTCATGCACTACATTCTAGGCATGGAAGTGTGGCAGAAATATGGGGAAGTATTTTTGTCTCAAGGCAAGTAGGTCAATGAGATACTCATTCACTTTCACATGGAGAAGTGCAAGCCCATGCAAACTCCTCTAGCTAGGAACTGGAGGAAGGAAGATGCTACTTCAAGTGAGGTAGTAGTTACTACTATTTATCGACAACTGTTGGGTTCACTTATGTATCTGGTGAACACACGACCCATAGCAGTGAACCAGCTGAGTCAAGCTATGGTTCATCCTACCAAGTTGTTTTGGAAGGCAACGAAGCATGTGCTGAGATATCTTAGAGGCACTACATAGTATGGATTATGGTACATATGGCTAGAGGGAGTGAAGTTGCAAGGCTTCACGGATGTGGATTGGGCAGGTAGTCCATTAGACTGGAACAACACTTCTGGAGGAATATTCAACCTTGGTTTAGCTGCAGTTTCTTGGTATAGCAGGAAATAGAGATCAATTGCACTTAGCTCAGCAGAGGCTGAATACATGGCTGCCAGTCAGGCAGCATGCAAGGCCATTTGGATGTGGAATATTCTAGTGGGATATTTTGGTCAGATGATGGATCCTACAGTGATATATTGTAATAATCAGAGTTGCATAAAACTCTCTGAGAATCCAGTGTTTCATGATAGGTCCAAGCATATGGATATCTATTACCATCATCTATGCGACTGTGTGGTCAAGAGGATCATGATGTTGCAGTATGTTTCGACCAAGGAGTAGGATTCAGATATTTTTACCATGGCATTGTCAAAATGCAAGTTCGAGTTCCATAGAGACAGGGTCAGGGTTGCTAATAATCCCATTTTTGTTGAGAGGGAGAGTTGAAAAGTGTGCAACAAGAAATGCTAAAAATAGAAGATGTTAAAAATAACACTGCTATAAATACTCGAGCTATAAATAGTAGTTCAGCCATTGTTGATATTAGCAACAATGGGTGAAAAGTGAAACTGCTAAAAATAGCTTTTCTAAAAATAGCATTTCGGGATCCCTTATTATTTTAGTCAGTCCCTCGACTAAACATAGGAAGTAAAATTTGAATTTGATATTAACAGCCGTTTGAAAATTAATTTATTAATTAATTCATCTTGAGTTAATTAGTTAAGGAAACTCAAACTTGAAGTCTATGTGGAGACATGCAATAGTTACTCCATTAATTGATGAATTTAACCTTCATTTAAAGAGATAAGGATGAGTTGTAATATTGAGTTGTAATAAGTTGACATAGTTTAACTTAGCCAAGTCCAGTTAGATTAATTTAACAGATTGTTAAATTAATGAGAGTTCAGTTAGTTAATGCTTGCATGCATGTAACTACTATATTTCAGATAACTGAGTATTCACTCATGGATAACTCATGCATGACAGTTCAATCAAAGACCTAATTAAGATTAGATGGAGGGACAATGTACTATCAGTTGCTAGGATATTCCTTGGTGAATATTCCTTGCATGCAGAAGGAATATTATTCCTTATGGATTGTGTAGTTGGACCTGAGGTTACAGTGAGTGTGATTAGGCCAATTCACACATGTGATACCAGTGGACCCCAATCAAAACTGCGCAATGAAATAATAAACTTGGAGGGCTTGAGGAAAATATATTCTATGTCTATTGAGTCTGTGAATTGTATTATTTGAGTATAGAGAGAGCAGCATAGCTTGAGAGCTAATTCTTTTTTTAACTTCAACAAGATTTCCACTTGTATGATAATACAAAGTTGGGATTTTAGGCTGGTGCTTTCCCCAATGATATATCCTCTGTGTTATGGTTGATTACTTCTCATTCTTAGTTATATATGTTCATGCCTGATGTTGCTCATATTCAATTAAGCTTCCGCTAAATTTTCTGTAGAAGTAGATAAAATGTTTTGCGTTAGTACATTGCATTACTAGGTGATCTGTAGTGGGAAATTCTACATGACCTGTTGAAAATGCAACAAGATGATGGAGCTTAGTGAAAAGAAGTTGCCTTCACTAAGTTGGCCCGCCGGCTATTTTTGGCACAAAGTCTATTTTTAGACTATGTCTATTTTTAGACATATGGATCATGGTCTATGAGTTGCAGGATGCTATTTGTGGATGATTGGTGAGGTTGGTAAAAATAGATGGACTTCTATTTTTAGACATATGGGCAGAGTCTATTTTTAGACTGCCAGGCTAAAAATAGAACAGTCGAATATTTTAACTCTTGATAATATTTGGACTATAAACATTATCTTATGCTATTGGAGCACTTCAGTTCGAGCTACAGATGTTGTACATGCAATTTCCATAAGGAAATACACTTTTCTTATGGGTTATTTGAGTTATTGCATGAAGGACTTCAACTAGAACTCAAGTGATTGAGTTTGGTGGAGTTGAATGAGGAGTTGATGGAGTTGTGTTCAGTTTGACTTAGTTGAACTAGTTGTATTTAGTCTAACTGACAAATAAACTAAGTGATGAGTGGTGTGAATTAGTTATTAATTAATTCACTAATTATTAACTCATAAAGCAACTAAAGAATACATCAGTTAACTCAGTGCATGGACAATTCAGTGGAGACAAGTGTTAGAGGTGAGTGAAAGGGCAAGACAGCTGTCAGTTGTGACTATAGTTATGCATGTGATTTGCACAATCAGTGGGATTGAGTTGCCAATCAGGATTTTGTAGTGTTACACAAGGGAAATACAAGTTTGGTTCAGCCATTCTCATCCATTCCCAAGCAACGGAGGTGATTTGAGCCAGTGATTGATTCAGATCTGAGCTAGTTTGTGTATAACAAGTGGAGATAGTACTGAGTACTTGCGAGGAGTATTGTACTATGTATTGTTACATGTTCTCAATCAATATAATATACAGATAGTTGGGGGTTTTCAGCTTTATGGTTTCCCCAGGTACATACTGTGTTGATATGTGTGATTGATGCTTCTATGTTCGCATGCGATTGTTTCTTTTATACTGCAAATTGATGATCAACATAGAGGAGGTTATGTATTATGCATGATTCTGCAAATAATGTATAATCAGGATAATCTCTGTGAATAAGTTTCATATTATTCATGAAATTTCTACATGGTATCAGAGATGGTTGATTTGTAGAAGAGATTTCTACATGATATCAAAGTGAAGTTGATCATCAGATCTATTATTCAGGAAGTGATTACATTTTATTTCCTCGGGCAGAGTCTGTAATCGGGCCAAGTAGACTCTGGATTCATCCTTCTTTTAGAAGGTGAGATATCCTGTGAATGCCCATATATTTGATCTCTGTGCAAGAAATACTTTGTTCTCACGAATTTTAGATCGGAAGCGGTTGAGTTTTGAGCTAGTGGAATTTGAATTTGCAACAATGTCTTCTTGGTGTCAAAGTTGAAATGTCTTTCAACGGATTGCGATTGGAGTATGCCCTTGAGGGAATCTTGAACTATATTGCATGGAAGGACAGGATGGAGGCGGTGTTAGATGATAATGGGTTGAAGGAGTTCATAGATGCAGATGTCCCAAAAGCTATTGATGCTGCTCAAGTCGGGGATTGGCAAAAGAAGACAGCAAAGTGTTGAAGGATTCTGTTGGAGGGCGTGAGGGATCACATTGTGTCCAACCTCCATGGAAAGGATTCTCCATACTTGATGTGGAAATCATTGACAGATCTATTCCAAAGCAAGAGCGACCAGAGGAAGTTGGCGCTCAAGGATAAACTCAGAAACATAAAGTGTGAGAAAGGCGATAGTATGCCCAAGTATCTCACGAAGTTCACCCAATGCCGAGATGAGCTGGGAAGTGTGGGGGTGACTCTTGATGATAAGGACTTGGTGAGCTTGGCTCTACTTGGTCTTCTGAAGAGTTGGGATTCCTATCAAGACTTTGTCAATGGTCGAGAGAAATTGCCAGGATGGGAGAGACTTTGGTCAGATCTTGTGCAAGAGGAGATCAGGCGGAATACCAGGGAAAGATCTTCATCAAAGGCATCTAATGAAGAAAATTGCGGTTTGGCTGCCAAAGCAAAGAAGGGGAAGAAAGCTTCTCATTCTAGTGCAAAAGACAAGAAGCAAGACATGTCCAAGGTGAAGTGCTTTCACTGTCACCAGCACGGACACTATGCCACAAATTGTCCACAGAAGAAGAAAAATAAGCAAGTTGCTAGATCTGCAATGGGAGAGGCCTTAGCCTCGCAATTTGAGCTATATTTTTCACTGATCGCATGCTTGGTATCAAGTGTGATGGGATCGGTATGGTTCTTGGATAGTGGTGCGTCTTTTCACATGACAAGAGATCAAGATTTGTTTTCTGATCTTGATGAGAAATATCTTGGAGTGCACATCGAGATGGGCGATCATGGTAGATACAGTGTGACTCGTATCGGTACCATTTCCTTTGAGAGGGAGTCTGGTAAACCCTTCATATTAAAGGAAGTGATGCATGTTCCAGGATTGAAGAAGAATCCTATCTCTATGGCAATGTTATAAGACAAGAGATATGATGTTGTTTTCAGCGAGGGAAAGGCTTTTTAGTGCAGTAAGAAAACTGGAGAAACCCAAAAGATAGGGGTTCGAGTCTAGAACCTTTATCAGTTGCATGTAGATGGCTACTCAGCAATGGCATGCAAGGCAGAAGGAGTGGTGAGCTAGGATGATGGTGAGTTGTGGCACCGAAGATTGGGCCACCTTCACCATGGAGCCTTAAAGATACTGCAGCAGATTTCTACTAGGCTTCCTAAAGGCACTCTTGCACAGTCAGATCAGTGCAAGGGGTGTATTTTCAGAAAATTTGTGAAAGCCACCTTTCACAAGAAGGATAGTTGCACCACGACGATCCTTGAGAGAATTCACACAGACGTGTGTGGACCTTTCTCAGTAGCTTCGACAGCAAAGCACAGGTACTATGTGATCTTTGTTGATGATTTCTCTCGAAAGTGTTGGATCTTCTTCATGCAGAAGAAGAGTGAGACATACTCAAAGTTCTGTGAGTTCAAAGCACTGGTCGAGAAGGAATCAGGGAAGAAGGTGAAGGCTCTTAGGAGTGATAATGGTGGTGAATTCATCTCTGGCGAGTTCAAGGACTTTTGCAGCGTAGAAGGGATTCGAAGAGAGCTCATAGCTCCCCATAACCCACAGCAGAACGGGGCTGCTGAGCGGAAGAATAGAATGATCGTGGGTGTTGCATGGGCAATGTTGCATGATCAGGACCTACCCCTTCACTTGTGGGCAGAGGCATTCAATACTGTAGTATATGTGCAGAACCGTTGTCCTCACAAGATACTTGGCATGAGTACACCCAAGGAGGCTTATTCTAGTAAGAGGCTTGATCTTTCCCATTTGAGGATTTTTGGTTCTCCTGTTTACATGCATGTGACGAAGGATGCCAGGAAGAAGCTGAAGCATACCGCAGAGGTTGGGATATTTGTGGGGTACACTGATACACCCCACAACTATCGTGTGTATTTGCTAGATAGTCGGAAGACTGTTGTGCGGCGGGATATAAAATTTCAAGAGGAGAAAGCCATGAAGTGTTCAGTTGAGAGGGAGCCACACTTGCATGCAGATGAGGAGCTATTAGTTCCTAAGGATGAGTTTCACCATGTGGATCAACCACAAGATGAAGTTCATGGAGTGGAAGAGACCACTCATGCAGCGCCAACCATTAGAGGGAGAAAGCGCACTATAGAAGCTGAGCCACTGGCTCGAGATGCAGAGAAGGTTGTAGGACCACCTACATCAAAGCACAGACATAGATAGTCACCTGATTGGTACACTGGATACATGGCTATTGTGAGAAAATTTTTTGTGACTGAGCCATCCTCTTTTGAGGAAGCTGTGGAGGATCCCGCATGGGTAGATGCCATGGTGGAAGAGTATGATTCGATTGTCAGAAACAATGCATGGGAGATTGTCCCAAGCCCGGAGGGGAAATCAGTGGTGGGTTCGAGATGGATCTAAAAAGTGATGCAGATGGGATGGCACATCCATCAGATGGATGTGAAGACTGCGTTCCTTCCTAGAGGTTGGAGGAAGGAGGATACTACTTCAGCGGAGGTAGTGGATGCCACTGTTTATCGACAGTTGGTGGAGTCGAATGTGTGTAGGCTCAAGAGAGACACATCGAGATATGGATCTTGGTACAGACAAGAGGATGCAGATTGGGCAGGGAGTCCAACGGAGCACATCGACATCAGGTACCATCATATCAGAGATTGTGTGCAGTGGAGAATCATGTTATTTTCATATATTCACATGGAGGATCAGGATGTTGATATCTTGATGAAGGCGCTTACCAGGAGAAAATTCGAATACCATAGAGACAGGATAGGGGTTGCAGATAATCCATATCTTGATAAGAGGGAGTGTTGAAAATGCAACAAGATGATGGAGCTTAGGGAAAAGAAGTCGCCTTCACTAAGTGGCCCGCTGGCTATTTTTAGCGCAAAGTCTATTTTTAGACATATGGATCATGGTCTATGAGTTGTAGGATGCTATTTGTAGATGATTAGACAGGTTGGTAAAAATAGATGGACTTCTATTTTTAGACATATGGGCAGAGTCTATTTTTAGATTGCTAGGCTAAAAATAGAACAATAGAATATTATTAGCTCTTAATAATATTTGGACTATAAACATTCTCTTATTCTCTTGGAGCACTTCATTTCGAGCTACAGATGTGGCACATGCCACTGCTAGAAGGAAATACACTTTTCTTATGGGTTAGTTGAGCTATTGCATGAAGGACTTCAGTTAGAACTCAAGTGATTGAGTTTGGTGGAGTTGAATGAGGGAGTTGATGGAGTTGTGTTCAGTTTGACTTAGTTGAACTAGTTGTATTTAGTCTAACTAACAAATAGACTAAGTGATAAGTGGTGTGAATTAGTTATTAATTAATTCACTAATTATTAACTCATAAAGAAACTAAATAATACATCAGTTAACTCAGTGCATGGACAATTCAGTGGAGACAAGTGTTAGAGGTGAGTGAAAGGGCAAGACAGCTGTCAGTTGTGACTATAGTTGTGCATGTGATTTGCACAATTAGTGGGTGTGAGTTGCCAATGAGGATTGCGTAGTGTTACACAAGGGAAATACAAGTTTGGTTCAGCCATTCTCATCCATTCCTAAGGAGCGGAGGTGATTTGAGCGAGTGATTGATTTAGATCTGAGCTAGT
Source organism: Pinus taeda (assembly GCA_000404065.3). Classification (NCBI taxonomy): domain Eukaryota; kingdom Viridiplantae; phylum Streptophyta; class Pinopsida; order Pinales; family Pinaceae; genus Pinus; species Pinus taeda. The sequence continues at coordinate 51,664 of APFE030311430.1, read as the reverse complement.
TTGTGTGTAACAAGTGGAGATAGTATTGAGTACTTGCGAGGAGTATTTTACTATGTATTGTTACATGTTCTCAATCAATATAATATACAGATAGTTGGGGGTTTTTAGCTTTATGCTTTCCCTGGGTACATACTGTGTTGATATGTGTGATTGATGCTTCTATGTCTTCATGTGATTGTTTATTTAATAATATAAATTGATGATCAACGTAGAGGAGGTTATGTATTATGCTTGATTCCGCAAATAGTGTATAATCAGGATAATCTCTGTGAATAAGTGTCATATTATTCATGAAATTTCTACATGACCCTCATGGGGTCATAAACAAGATTAGAGTCAGGGTCAAGTTGGCAGCCTACATCCACCACCCAAGGCTTGACATTGTACAGTATGCTAACTAGGATGAGTGGATGGAGGACACTTTAATTGACATGGACAACATAGTTGTTGATGTTGAGAACACCATGATTGATTTAGAGAAACAATATGACTAGAGATCTTTCCTGTAGTTTCTAGAGTTGGGAAAGAAAATGAACATCACTCCTATCATTCAAACCCCTCTCAATGAGGAGAAGAGTCCTAAAAGAAATAGGGAAGAAACATCTAGTTCTACTATGGAGACCATTGATGCGTAGTTCGAGCTAAACAAAAGGCCCAAATTGAATCTTATGTCTGAACAGGAGGAAAACACTACATCAGAAGACATCATTGACACTTTGGAAATGGGGCAGAGCAGTAAATAGACAACATAGAAAGCTGCATCAGTAGAAACACAGCAGCCATCTACTTCCAACACACAAATCATACAGAGACAGAAGAGTGTGGAAGTTTCTTCCTTTCTCAGGCCAGCTGACAAGGAAACAGATATCAAAGAAAGGTTCAAGGAAATAAAAATGAGGAATTAAAAGTTGAAGGTAGACACATATGTCAAGTACCTGAAGATGACACCACCAAACTAGAGCAGATTGATGTCAACCTTTGACATCAAAGAAGGAAAAATGTAGGTGTCATTCCTACAGCCCACTATACAGTAGCCCAAAACCTCAACAGACTACAAGAAGACCAATTTTGAGGTCTTGGCCAGGGATACTCATACCATTGATCAAATCAAATTTCACAAACAGGCTGGAGAAATGATCTGCTCCACCCTCACAACAAAGGGCATGGCAGCATTCAAACTAAAAGATTCATTGGACAATATGACAGCCCAGTATGAACTGTAAAAGGCCTCCTCCAGCACCAAAGACACCAAGATAGAGTCCTTGGAGGACCTAATTATTGAAATGGGCTGTGACCCTAAGGACATCAAGGTTTCTCAGTAGTTAATCAAAAATAAGAATGCGTATATTGCAACCCTCAAGAAACAGCTCAAGTTGCCTCAGTTACAATACCCACAAACAAAGGAAGTCCTGGAAAGCCTAGCAAATCATGAAGAGATGATGAGCTTGGTGTTGCAACTCAATGACCAGTTGAAGGAGATGGAAAAGGAACTAGAAAGCTTGATTCATCTCAAAAAAGCTAGCATTGATAGTGCTCCTCCAACTGTCATTCCAAAAGTGATACAACTGTACCTTCCATTCTAGCAACAATATTAGCTCCCACTGGTCCAATGGCCACTGCACTGCAAGCATCAACTTTGACTACATCAACAACATCATCAACAACAACAGGTACTACAGGTGAAGAAGTGAATAGGATGGTCAAAGAAATAGAATAAACATCCATTCAGAACAATGAGATGAACAATTGAAAGAGAAAGTCAATAGCCTTGAGACAGATTACAAACTTGCCCAAATTATGCATAAGGAAGAACAACAAAAGACTATGAGAATGAATGAAAGGATTAAAGGCCTGGAGAAAAAACTGACCTTGACTAAGCCAATAGGAAAGGCTAAAGAGAAAATGTGGGCCAATATCATTGACTCTATCAATGATATTTGGCCATCTATCCAGGTCATATTTGAGCAGATTGATTTGATCAAGCAAGCAACAGAAGCCATTGAAAGGGTTACAACAAAACTTGGAGATATGCTAGAGGAAGCAGCAAGAATCACCCACTTCCTCAACTCCAAGAATAAAAATGAAATGAAAGAGCTTGAGATACCTAATAGGAAAGGTACCATTTTAGAAGTCAGGAGAGTCCCCACCAAGAGGAACTTAATGTTGAATTTAGAAGATAAGTGTCAGATCATGCAACTAGTCATTGACAGGTTCGTGGCTAAATTTTAGTTCTTGAAATAAAAGGGATTACCTAATCCCTTAGTTATAAATTACAAGTTAATGAAACAGGCATATTACAACAAGAGGATCAAGGAAGTAGCCAAAGAACAGGTGATGACTGCATCTATGAAGGGAATGACAATAGGTAAAGTCTTGTACAAAACATTTGAAAACTTGTTTTAGCTCCAGCATGAGGTAAAACACTTGTTTATTAATAAGACCACTCTTGCCAAATAGACAGAGGCAGATGAGATATACATAAAAATTATCAATATCCAATTACCAGATGAAGAAAGATGGGAAAAAATTATTAATTTACTATAATAAAAAAATAGTATATTATAAATGTACAATAAAAAGTGAAACAGAAAGGTAAAAATATATTGACACGTCAGCAGGGTTAAAATGTATCAGATGAAAGAGCATCAAGTAAAAGGTTAGAGTAAAACAAAGCATCTAGCATGAAAGCCAAACAACCTAACAACATAAAGGGCTAAAATAAAAGTCTACAGCCAGCAGAACCAAAATAAAAGACACAACATGAAACAGTTCAATAATCGTCTCTATCTTCTTGCAAGAAGTGCAGTTTCAAATATTTTGTAATTCATTTTCGTATAAATACTTCAAAATTCGAAGTATTAGTGTGAATTGTTTTACATTTGTAGAGTCATTTTGATCTTAATCCTGATGGTGAATGTAACCATCTTCAAGTCAATAGACTGGAGCAAGTAATAAAATCTTTTTGCTACAAGATTCATGAGATGAGCCATTTGCATTGAAGTACTTTTTTTGTGTGATTTTGTTATCTTTCTTATGTGTTTTCATAATCTTAAATGTGTTCTAAACTCTAAATGACTGGAAATATCACTCAAAATTTGTTTAATTACACTCTGTTTTGCACAGTTAGGCATTTACATGTTTTCTTTTGATACCTAAATTTGAGAATCCTTGATTGCTCTCCCATCCCAGTTGATTTCTTTCATTCCTTCCAAAGTCCTATCTAGGGAACCCTTAATTGATCCTTTGATCTGATTTGAAACCATTCACCATTTAGCCTTTGAGATCTGCAGTAACTCATCTATCTTGCCCTATAGACATTTTTTTAGAACTGAATCCAGTCTTATTTGTTAGACATCCAACTTCATATCCCAATGGAATAAGCCAAACCTCTGTCCATCTATGTGAAGTGATCCCACCACCAAATCTCCAAAACAAAACCCAAGTGAAAGCAACAACTAGCCTAAAATCATTTTAACTAAAACAAAGTTAAATTATAAAGAGAGAGCTCCCTCTTTAAGCATCAGGAAGGCTAGGACCTGATCTCCAAAAGTGGTTTGTGGTTACCTTTGGTTTTTCTTTCTTCTTACTTCAAAATAAATATCATAGTGATAACATTTATTGTGAGCATATTGGGGAAGACATTTTATCTTCCACAAAAAAGTGCATCAAGTTCCAGATCTGATTGTTGATGGTGAACAGTGATCAGACACAAGAAGGTTGAATTATTCACCTGACGACTCCATGTTCGAAGTACCCAAAGCTTCAAAGTTTTCAGGGTGACTCCATTGTCAAAGAATCCATATTTTAGAGCATTCATGGTGACTCCACTACACGTTGATAAGATTTCTTGCTAAACAAGATGACAGGGTATGTGGCAAATCTTCTATCTTGTGAATTTTTAAAAGCAATCAGGAATGAGTTAGAAGAATTTCAAGTTGATGAAGCTTTTTTAATGGTCGTGTTTCATCGTTTGAAATCGAGCAAATATCCTTCTGAATGTAAAATTTGTTTTCTTGAGTTAGTTGCTGAAAGATATGAGAAGGATATTGAACTTTTGGATCTTCATATTCAATCCTATAGTTTCCAAGATCCTCAAAAATTCTTGGAAAATCTTCCTTCTCCAAAGAGGAAATTGTACTACCTATTGATTTGCAGATTGAGGATGATTATGTTTTTTAGTACAAGACTGAAGATGTGGATGAAAGGTTTAATTTTGAAGATGCAACTGATCAATTAGGCATTGAAGGCCTAGAAGAAAATATCATACATCATACTTTTATTGATCCTATAGCTGATTACATGGAAATTTTTGTTAGTTCAAGAGCTCAGGCATGTATTTTTTATAAGGACCAAATATATCAGCAATTTCCATTACATATGATAGCTTTGATTGTGTAAACACATGATCAAATTATACTTTTGAGTTTACTCACAAGCATTCAAATAGTTTATTTCTTTCTACAACTACTTGATTGGCTTCATTGGCACTATAGTATTACTTGATTCAACAAGTTTTTCAGTAGTATAGGGTAGGTAGCAGTGTGAAAATAAGTTCAGGATTCTGAGCATATTTTCAATTTTGGTTCAGTTAGAAGTACAAGTATCAATTTAGTGTGTTTTATATTTCAGTTTGCAGAGTGGATTTTATTTCAGTTTAATATTTTTGCAGTTGCAATGGTAGAAACATGTTGCATATTTGGAAACAGCCCAATGGAGAAGGCTATTGATCTTAAAGTTCTTGACATTTCACCAAGAAATGTCATCCCCATATGGAGCCACTATTAGAGTCCTATAGTGATAGGATTCATAATTTTGAATTGGTTGAGGTTAACCCTTGTAATATTGTACATACCTTTGCTTTTTGCAAAAGATTTCCATATTAAAATTAAAAAATGTAAAGAGGGTATGTCCTAAAAGAAATATCAAGGGACAAAAAAATAAGAAAATATCAAAAAAATGAAAAGCATGAACCCTAAAAAAAAAATAGATCATGAAAGTGTGCAAGTCCAAGTGCCATTACTTTTTACTATTAATGCCTTACAGAATGGTTGTGTGCAGCTTGTTCGATATTCCAAAACTTGTGATAGTAAAACTATTTAATCTTGACTATTTCATGCTTTGAATTTCATGTTTATAGTTAGAGAATAAAAATTTGACCAAACAGTTTAATCTTGGTAGATCACTAGATAGGTAGAGAAATAAAAGGATCTCATCAGTTTAATCTAAGCCCTTGGAAGATATAAGGTTAGAAGTAGATATCTTGTTTTATAAAAGAAAAAGAATGAAAATGGTTTGCTAGCTTAAGTGCACCCACCAAAGCGAAGATAAAATGTTAGGGTAGGTAAAAGGGTAAGTAAAGAAAGGTTGCAGAAATACAAGTCATTTGGAGCATAAGAACTACTATCATACTTAACTATGTGTTTCAAGTGTGCAGGAGCAGTTATCAATGAAAAAAGAATATTCATAAGCTGATTTTCCTAACTCCCTCTTCATTGCATTTCACCCCCACTATATACTCACTAACTCCCCTTTTACCTCTTCATGGCTTATGAAAACCCCATCCCCCTCATTTTTACTCCTACACCTTAGTTTCACACATTTCCCTAGTCAATTACTCCTAAAATCCATTCCCCTTAGTGTGAAACCCCTTTCCCCCGTTTTAAAATCATGTTTTCACTTCAACAATTACCCAAAACCCCTCTAAACCCTTTATCCTAACTATAAAAACCCCCCACTTCACTAACTCCACCACTTAACCATTTTCCCAACTAAACTCGAGTTTCACTCGCCATCCTGGTGAAGTAAAATAACGCCACTACCTCTAAAACTCCGCAATTTAATTAATCTGCACTTAAACATCGGTTAAATACTCTAAACCATAATTAAAACCCATGGGTCCCGCTAACCTCCGCCCCATCGCCCGACCGCACAACTTTCCCATGCAATGCCATCCAATCATCCACCCCCAAATCCAACGATCGTTTCTCGTATCGTGGTCACACGATGTCCAACCTTTAACAGCCCGAGAGCACGCGATATGGGTGGTTTTTCTCGGGGCCCATTTGCCTACGTGTCAGCCTCTAACATAGATCACATTCTCCCGGCAAAATACTACCTGACCCCCATAAGCAATGTGATGGCCTCCAAAACCACCTCCCCACCAAAGTGAAAACCAGCATTGTTCATAAAACATTTTTTCCCCACCATTTTTCCAACTGTTTGTGGTTAAAAGCCTTCTGACCCCCATTTTCACCCTTTTTCACTCAAATCGTATTGTTGAACCTCTGAAGCACTTGCACCTTCCAAACTCCTGTGACCATCTATCAACTATCATAGCCTTCCAACGCCACCACTGCACACCATCCTAGCTATCAAAGCCCTCTACAAGCCCCAATTGAAAACCAGTTGCAACCCCAACTATAAATTTCAGGTATTTGAACAAGAACCAAGAATTACCCTCTCTTTAAAGAAAGAACATTAAATTCTTAAGAAAACTGAAATAATTTGATTAGTTTCAATCTAATTGAGGGTCTCCTATTCCCAAAGTACTAGGACCTGTTGGGCCGTGAATAAGACCACTTTGTAACACTTATTTCATCCATTTTTACTCTTCTCTATTAATTTATCATTTAAATTAATTTTATAAATGATTTATGCTCTTATGAATGAATATTATTTATCTTCCTTTATTTATAATAAATTGATGATTATGCATGATTTTATCCATGATAGTTTTAATAAATTGGTTGTAACATTATTCACCATTTTTAGCCTCCAATGTAATTTCCAAATTGAAGATTTGATCATTAAAAGTGCCAACTCAGAAATTCGCTGGAATAAGAAGTGACAGTTTTACGGTTGACATTCTGAGCAAATGAAGGCGAATTTGGAAAATTTGGAACATGGGTTTTGTCCAAAACAAACCCAATTAACTTTATCTAAAGAACCATTTGCCCAATTTTGGCTTGTACTAAGAGAAACGCAGGGTTCTTTGAGCACGATTTTCTCAGATTTGTTGTTGCGACCATCCTCCAAATCTCAGTTGCAAAGCCAAATTCGCCTTGCTCTTGTTGAAAGATGGATGGAAATATATCTTCTTGTTGATCAATTGGTTAGAATCAATCCAATTTTGTAATGGAAATCATGTTGTAATTATCTTTGTTGTAACTTATCTCTGATCTCTCTCTATTTAAATGAGAACAAAGATCAGAGAAGGGGATGATTAATTTGGAGAGGGATGATGAATTTAGAGACGGAGACTTAAGGATTCAGAATTATGATTTGAATTAGAGATTTAGAAGTAAGGATTCATGATAGGATAGGAAGAAGAAGGGATTGTTGCATGTTGTAATTCTCAAGCTTTTGTTGTTGTAATGATTTCACAATTTGATGATTAATATATGATTTGGGAGTTGCTGCTCATTCTTCTCATCTGAAGTAGCCCAGCAGCATCTACTGGCGGCTAAGGGCCCAACCACTGGTGGATTACGATACTGCTATATTATATCTTTACACTTCATGTGTGGTTTGATCTCTTTCTTTTACTTTGTTCAATAATTTGACGCACTTTACTGTTTTACATATCAGCGCTATTATATATACTTGATTGGATACTATCGTTATCTGCAACAAGAATGCTATGTTATCATTTTAACTTTGTATCACATTGTTGTTCCTTTTGATAATTGATATAACATTGTTGTTCCTTACAGATTGTCATTCGATTATAGATTAACCGCGTTGTATGTTCCTAAATTGGTACAACTGTATGATGTATTTGTAAATTGTGACTGTTGTTTATTCGGGATTGTTGTTCTATTACAATTACTGCTACTTTATAGATGTGATTCATGCGTATTGTATCAAAGCTCATATTACTATCCCTTTTAATGATAAGTGTGTTGCGTGCTTGACTTGGGTTGCTATACATTCAGATTTAATCCGTGTTCTATACTTTATCTTTGATAATCTGTTGTTCCATTTCTGTTTGCTATTCAATTCAAAGGTTGTTACTCAATTCTTGTTGATTATAATTATTGCTGCATTCATTTACGTAGGATAGATTTTTGTTGTTCAATCCTATTTATAGAAGTAGATGATGTTCCATTTCTTAATTGTTGTTCCATTTTTTGTTATTTGCGTTATTGATTGCTTTGGTGTGCAGCAGGGCTGTTAACTATAGAGAACATTAGTTACTGCTTCCTTATTCTTAGATTGATTGTCTTGTTCCGGTTTGATTTCAATTGCATCAATATCTAGAGGAATGAGTTATTGCTACTGTATCCTCGATTGATGGTTGTTTGAGTGAATGATTTAATGACAAAGCATTTGAGTTTCTTACTGTTCTAATTAGATTTTGTTTCAAGCATTCATTTACTTTTGCATTTTAAGCACTATACTGCAAAACATTACTCTTGAGTAAATAGCCGCCTTAGACTGAGTACACTCTTGAAATAAAAAGTCATCCCTGGGTTGAAAATTAATGTGAAGGTAATTAGGAGTTAAGAGGACAGCTTTTTATTGCTCGACAGAACCCCAACCTGCAAACAACTCATACCCTACCCTGGTTATTCAATTACTGAAATTTCACTCCCAAAGCCATATAAAGCCCAATTTTCCACATTTTATCATAGAAATGGTTGCCCAAACCTCCCTGGATGTCAAACTAGTAACAAACCCTCACTTAGACATTGACCATTTGGGCCTAGCAGAGATGGATTTTCAAATCAAAGTCAGTCACCCAAGGTAACCTTCTCAGAATCCATTTTTGGGCCAAGGATAGGTTCCTAAACCATGCTAATGATATAAACCTTTTGGAATCCCATTTTCCCAAGTATACATTCCTATAAGTCCATCCATTCCCAGACATAGTACATTTTTTCCATACCTATTATGTTCCAAGCCATAGGTCTATCGAGGCACCAAACCATGAAATATTATTTACCATCATTTTTGAATCCATCAACCAAATGCTACAAATCCAGTCTACCCCTAATCTGACCCCTTTGTCCATTGCAATCCAGTTAGACTTGTACATCACATTGGACCCAGCCAAGATCAAACAAATATTTCAGAATTTCATCATTGAGGAGCACCATACTCCTAAAGACATTCCACCCTATGTTTTTGTTACTTTTTCAGAGACTGGGAAGAGAATAATCACAATGATCTCAATCATCCTAGGATTCACATCAAACGAGTTTGTGGATGAGACAATCCTGGCCTTCCTATCCATTTTCACTCTAGGCCAACCTCTTGCCATTATGTATGATTATGCGCAGTTCATTACAAACAAAATGCATGAATAATTCAATAGATTGCCCACTGAAAGAGTCTTCAAATACTTTTCAGTGTTGTTTCATATGTTCCTATATTATCAGATAGATAAATTCCCTTTGAAGATCCAAAAATTGGAAACCAATGGGGGAAGGAAAGATCAGTCATCTACTAGACACCCTTGGTCCACAAGTTTTCACCTCATACAAAGACTTCATAGACTCTTTTGCATACCCATTTATGAACATTCTTATTTCTAAGGTTGAGCCTAGAATCAGTCCAAAGATTAATAGAGTACTGCAATTGGCCAAGAATAGCAATGTGGGAGACTGGTACCTCTACTAGAATCACACTGAAATCAAAATATATGGTTGTGAGCTAGCCCCCTAAAAATTGCCAAAATACCTTGCCATGAGGATATTTTGTCTTGAGTACTTTAGACAGATCATCAACTCTAATGACATCAACTCCCTAGCTCATAGGAAGAAAACCCAGTTCAAAGTGAAGAACTAGATGGGCCCATTTATTTGCAACAACAGAGAAGCTGGAGCAGAGACCAACAAATTACTTCAACTAATGAAGTTTAAAAACAATTTCATCTGGCATTATGACCCTCATGGGGACATAAACAAGCTCAGGCTTAGGGTCAAGTTGGCAGCCTACATCCACCACCCAAGGCTTGATATTAAACAGTATGCTAACTAGGATGAGTGGATGGAGGATAATTTAATTGACATGGACAACACAGTTGTGGATGTGGAGAACATCGTGATTGATTTAGAGAAACAATTTGACTAGAGCACTTTCCTACAAGTTCTAGAGTTGGGAGAGCCAATGAACATCACTCCTATCATTCAGGCCCCTCTCAATGAGGAGAAGAATTGTAAGATAAACAAGGGAAGAAGCATCAAGTTCTACTATGGAGACCACTCATGACTAGTTCAAGCTAAACAAAAGGCCCAAATTGAATCCCGTGTCTGATCAGGAGGAAAACATTACATTAGAAGACATCATTGACACTGAGGCAATGGGGCAAAGCAATAAACATACAATAGAGATAGCTACATTAGTGAAAACACAACAATAATCTACTTCCAATACACAAATCATAAAGAGACAGAAGAGTGTGGAAGTGTTTTCCTTTGTCAGACCAGCTGAGAAGGAAACAAATATCAAAGAAAGATTCAAGGAAATAAAAATGAGGAATGAAAAGCTAACGGCAGACACATATGCCAAGTACCTAAAGATGACACCACCAAACCAGAGAAGATTGATGTCAGCCTTTGACATAAAAGAATGAAAAATGTAGGTGTCATTCCTACATCACATTATACAATAGGCCAAAACCTCAGTAGACTACAATAAGACCAATTTTTGTATAATTTTGTAGAATTTTTCTACAAATCAGCTAGCTCTGATACCATGTAGAAATTTCCCATTGATAGATCAATCTGGTAATGCAATGTACTAAAGAAAAACACTTGATCTACTTCTACAAACAATTTAGCAGAAGCTTAATCAACCATGAGAAACATCAATAAGAACACATATAACTGATAAGAAGTAATCAATCAGAAGAATTTACCCGAGGAAAGCACCTACTTAAAACCCCATCTATGTATTATTGTACAAGTGGAAATGCAGTCCGCATTACACAAAGCCTTAGCTCAGAAGCTATCTAGCTCTCAATACAATCTGTCTACTGCTCATAGAGAGTCAAAGGCTTCTCACAAACCTTCTCCTTTACCATCCAAGCCTCCTATTTCCATGAACAGTTTTTTGGGTCCTCCAGCTGCAACATGTGCGATTCTTACCTCACACACAACACTAACCATTGAAATAACTACACAAACTTGAAGGAGATAAATCCTCATCATGGATGAGCTTCCTTTATAGGAAAAATATTCATCCAATTGATAATACATTGTCCCTTCTCTGATCTCAACTGGGTCTCTGTTTGAACTAACATGCATGAGTTATTTAAGCTATAATATGCAGTGATCTGAAAAAAACCAGTTGTTACATGCATGCAAGCATTAACAAACTAAATCTCATTAATTTAACAACTTGTTAAATTAATCTAACTGGAATTGACTCAGTTAATTGAGCCAACTAATTATAACTCATCCTCATCCTTTAAATAATGGTTAAATATATCTACCAAAGGATAATATGTTGGATGTCCTCACAAAGACTTCAAGTTTGATTTTCCTTAACTAATTAACTCATGGAGAATTAATTAATTAATATTCCAAACTGCTGGTAAGACCAAATTTGAATTTACTTCCTATAGATATACCAGTGATTGTTATAAATAGGAATGGACCCAAAAATGTTATTTCTACAAGATGTTATTTTTATCAGTTTCACCTCTCACCCAAGGTGGCCAAAATGCTCATTGGCCAAAATGCTATTTTTAGAAGTGTTATTTTTAGCAGTTCTATTTTTAGCACTTCCTAAATTTAGCATTTCTTGCTGCACACTTTTCAACACTCCCTCTCAACAAGAAAGGCTTCCTCTTGAACCCAATCTTGTAACTCTGGAATGTTCTGCATACAACACATCTACCAAGTGTGGGTGCTCTAGCAACACTCAGAACCAAAAAACTCCCAACTGACCTCTCCATTGGGCTAGAAACATACTCTGATGCTAAAGCTATACCTACTGCTGACAAGTGCTCCCTCTCTGACCTTTGCGCTACTATAACATCTCCATGCATCTCGCACCGTTGCACCCTTCTCTATGCTACCCTACACTGTGCAACACACTTGTGCCTCTCACATTGTTGCAGCTTGCATGCTCTGCGGTGTCCTAGGATTCCCTACATTATATCTCTCTCTACCAATCCATCCACATCTGTCTCCACCTAATCAGCTAGTTCCTACTACTCCTCATCGGGGCTCCCGTAGCAAGGTCTCATCTAAGAGGTTGGGTACCTCAAGGATCTTACCCCTCCTCTTTGGGATGATCACTCTATATTGCCCCACCTCCTACCTAGAGGTATGGCTGCATGTGATCCATTTGCCCACCTGGCTCGAAGTTTCCCCCTACTGGAGGTCTCTGCATAAGTAGATGTCTCTACTCGATCTCCTCTCATCTTCCCTTGTTGTGGCTGCTCCATAACCTTCTGAAGCTATTGCACCAATCGTGGCTCCTCAACAATCATTTGAGACTTCTTCTGGCACTGCATGTTGAGAGGCGATTTACTCTCCCTCTCAACCACCAAGTATCTAACCTTTGCCTTTCTCCTCAAGGCTTTGCATGCATCTTGTACCTCAAGTGTATACAGGTTCTTGGCTAGCACACCAATCTATTTCCACTTTCCCGCCATCACTAAATTTTCTAGAAAAAGAGTTGATTTTAAATCAATGATATCCCCCTCATCTGAACTCCGATTCACCGAGTTTTTTTTTGAATTTGGGTTTTTTCTTCAAGGAATCCAATTTTGCTATTTGTTTCTAAAAATTTTGTACATAAATTTTTAGATCTGCTCTGCAAAATCTCGGCCCAAAACCAAAAACTTTGAAATCTCCTTTAGTATATTGTTCTTCCTTGATCATGTGTGCTCTGATACCATGTAGAAATTCCATAGAATTTTTATACAAATCAGCTAGCTCTGATACCATGTAGAAATTTCCCACCTGTAGATCAATTTAGTAATGCAATATACTAAAGAAAAACACTTGATCTACTTCTACAAACAATTCAGTGAAAACTTAATCAACCATGAGCAACATCAATAAGAACACATATAACTAATAAGAAGGAATCAATCACACATAACACAAAAGAATTTACCTGGGGAAAGCACCTACCTAAAACCCCATCTTTGTATTATCATACAAGTAGAAATATAGTCCGGATTACACAAAGCCTTAGCTCGGAAGCTATCTAACTCTCAGTACAATCCCTTTGCTGCTTATAGACAGTCAAAGGCTTCTCATAAACCTTCCCCTCTGCCCTACAAGCCTCTTATTTCTATGCACAATTTTTCCTAGTTCCTCTAGCTACAACCTATGTGATTCTTACCTCACACACAACATTAACCTCTGAAATAACTACACAAACCTGAAGGAGATAAATCCTCATCATGGATGAACTTCCTTTATAGGAAAAATATTCATCCAACTAATAGTACATTGTCCCTTCTCTAATCTCAATTGGGTCTCTGTCTGAATTGACATGCATGAGTTATTCAAGCTATAATATGCAGTTATCTCAAAATACCAGTTGTTACATGCATGCAAGCATTAACAAACTGAATCTCATTAATTTAACAACTTGTTAAATTAATCTAACTGGACTTGACTCGGTTAACTGAGCCAACTAATTACAACTCATCCTCATCCTTTAACTGATGGTTAAATGTACCTATTAAAGGATAATATGTTGCATGTCCTCACACAAGTTTGATTTTCCTTAACTAATTAACTCATGGAGAATTAATTAATTAATATTCCAAACTGCTGGTAAGACCAAATTTGAATTTACTTCCTATAGATATACCAATGATTGTTATAAATAGGAATGGACCCAAAAAAGCTATTTTTAGAAGATGTTATTTTTAGCAGTTTCACCTCTCACCCAAGGTGTCCAAAATGCTCATTGGCCAAACTTCTATTTTTAGAAGTGTTATTTTTAGCAGTTCTATTTTTAGCACTTTTTAAATTTAGCATTTCTTGTTGCACACTCTTCAACAATTTTGAGGTCTTGGCCAGGGATATTCATCCCATTGATCAGATTGAATTTCACAAATAAGCTAGAGAAATGATCTACTCCACCCTCACAACAAATAACAATGTAAACTTTGAAATGAGAATTCATACTGTTACCCATTTTATAGAGATAGCAAAAAAGTGACTTGATTTTGGAAAGGGGTAATGCAAAACACGTGTTTTTTAGAGCTTAGTTTTTGGCACTATAATTTTTTTTATATACATTTCATTTTATAATGGTAGTGTTTTTTTATGTTGATTTAAAAACGTGGTAATTCTACACCAGGTGCTTTTTTTAAAAGGCTTTTTTTATTTTTTTTATTTTCTAATGTATGAAATGTAAATAATTATTTTGTAAATTTAATAATTTTTGAAGTGCTCTTTTTCTTCATATTTTCTTGTTTTTATTTTAATTTGATTTTTTTTGTAGTGAGGTTTTTATTGTTTCGCATATTTAAAAAATAAGGTCAATATTTTGAATTTTCGATATTCTACATATTTATACGTTGTTAATTAATTTTTCAATCCACAAGAAATAATTGTTTCTAAAAAACAATAGTTTTTAACAATGGACATAAAAATAACATTTTTTAACATAAATATAACTAAAAAACTACACGTTTTGATAATTTTTTGCTACAATTGACATGTGAAAATGACAATTTTTATACGAAAATTTTAACTAAAAATAGTTAAATAATTGTTTTTTTAATGTATTTCATATCAAAAAAATAATAATAATCACTTTTTTTTCAAAAAATAATGTTTAATTTAAAAATTAATGTGAAAATCGCATATTACAAATATTGAATGCATAACAACCTTAATTGAGTGTATATTCTTCTCATAAAATGTCAAAGTCAAAACATTGCAAGTATAACTACTTAATAGTTACAAAAAGAGAGCTTGATTTCGAAGCATAACTTAAAAGTAATCAACAATGTCACATAATCCAAACTCTTCATTGTCTAGAGTTTCATCATTGTCTTCTTCCACAATATTTTTTGCTTCCTTTTCCTCATTTTCGTCTTGTAATAGATCTTTTATGTCTGCAAATCTCCCAACGTATGTCTTTCCAAACATCCCATGTAATGGTGGTTTAGGTTCCTTTGCCTTTTTTGCCACACGTGATTCACTAAAGTCCCCTTTCTTCAACCCAATTTCTAACATGGCATCTGAAAGAAATTGAAGTGAATTAATTCTTTGCTGAATGAAATTGCACTGTAATAGATCTTTTTCAATTGTAATACAATTTATTCCTTTTTGAAGGTAGCATGGTAGTGTTGTACCTAATTATCAAGTACAAAAGAAATAATGAAGTAAATTAATACAATGACATATTAATTAAAAAAATAACATATTGAAATTCAATTCTATATAATAAAACTTATTTGAGCCAGAAAATAAATACAAAACCCAATCTCCTTCATTCGAACATATGTCTATAAGATAGTTAATCAATAATTGTGGTTTTTGATAAATGTTAACTATCTCTCATTTTGCTTCTTTGTCTTCATATGTTAATTTTCTCACAACAACATCAAAAGTCAGAATTTGGCTATGAATCTTTTCATCTACCCGATTAAAAATCATAGACATATAGCTATCATCTTTTGCCCAACTATCAATATGAATGAACTCACAATCATTTATAAATACTTGATCATCACGGTTAAGAAGATTTGACTTTTCCCTGTAACATGAAATAGTAAAAGTTCAATCAACTTGTACATAAATGATTTTTTCAACATTAATCAAATATACATTTTAAACGTCTTACCATGTAAGTTGCATCCTTGAATTTGTTTTCCCTTTGAAGCTTGACAATATCATTGCCAATTGTGTGTCTGAATGAAATGTCACAAATCTCCATAATGGTGATGACGTAACTTCTACAAATCTCGCAACCACTTTACTAAGAGCTTGATAAGTATAAGGGTCACTATCATAGTCAATGTTTGGAATATTGAAACCATGTGGATATCTGCAATAACTAGGGCATGCTCCCTTTTAGGTATGAGTTTAGCAATGTCTTCACAGTCGCCTTGTATTACTTGATATTGAACAGTCTCTAGCCCATTCCAAACGAAATGAGTAAGAGTTGGATCAAGTTCAACATTCTTAGTACGTTGCTTCCTCAATCTTTAGATCTTTAATTTTTCAATAAAGGTTCTAAAGCTAGTTGGTGCTCCACTATCATCCTTCTTCATCTTTTATAAAATAAACAAATATATGTGTAAGTTATAAATTAAAAATAGTAAACAGATGAATAAAAATGAATGTTTAAATCAAGATATCTTTTTAAATGCAAGATAAAAAGCTTTTAATGTTGATGTAGAACTTGAATCTAGATAGTTGCGTACAACATCACCCCAACTATCTTCATTCAACAATTTAACCATTTGTTCTTGAATTTTCATGTAAACTTTGTGACTACATAGATAAAGTAACAAAAAGTTAATATAATGATATACATAACAAATACTACTAAGAACAACATGTTTTATTTAAAAGAAAATTATAATCTAGAAATAAATAGAAATAATTCAACAAACTTACCTTTGAAATTCCTTAGACATTTCCTCCAATGATAATTCCCTTGACTTCACACGAGATAATAATGTTTTGACAACATTTTCATCTTTCACTCCTTGCATTGCTCTCCAAGGTGTGATAGTCATATCTTCTAGAAGTTGCTTCAATTCAGGAACTTATTTACTGCCGCCACATATCAATGGCTTAGACTTTTTGACCTTTTGGTTTTTAATGCCAATGTTTTCCCACATGCTAAAAATCTCATCAATCAAGTTCCAAACATCTCCAGTTCTAAATGCCAATTGGAAAATGTTATCAACACCTCTAAATATATCACTAGGAAGGTTGTGTTTTCCACCTTTTGAATTGGGTTTCTCTTCAATTTGATAGCCCATTTCCATACAACATTCCCTTCGGAAATCTGCAGTAACATTTGTCCTATCCCCACCACATTTTTCTTGAAATTCACTATGAATAAATCTAACCCTTTGGATGAAAGTCATAGACATCCTATATTCATTATCTGAATTATCATCCCATGCCACTAACTTTTCTTCTGTATCCGATAAACCAGCATATATGATACATTTCATTGTTTCAAAACGTGGGTTATTGGGATATTTCTCCATGAATTGTCTTTGAGATTCTACAGAATGGTTCTCTCCAAGCACATAATAATTTTATTCAAAACATTTTTACTTATCAATGCTTCTTTATTGGGAACTTGAACTGGATCAACAAGAAGCACATAATTAACCACATGAGCATATGGATTGTATCTCATCAATGTCTTCAAGTTGTGAACATGCAAATGGTGTGGCTTTCTGACTTGATATTGACATTTTCCTTCACTTGCCTTATAGGTTTGTCTGAAATTAAGTTGAAATGTACAACCACCATCAATTAAGTTTCTCTTTGTCAAATTCTATCGCATGGCATTTTGTTTTGTTTTGATAATGCCATCCTCTAAATTAGCTCTTGGTGTAACGATTTTTCTGCTTTCTTTTGAAGTTTCACTAGGTTCTTGATTGTTGATAATGACTACTTCAAAATCTTCAACTTTACTTTTCTTTGTCATAACATTCTCAATAGATTTATTCTTGGGCATTTTTACTTTTGGTTTTTTATGGCTCTTCTCAGTTCCAATGTCATCTTCAGTAACGGCAACATATGCTTCACCGTCAATTTCAAATTCATCGTCCTCAAAAGTAACTTGTCTACCCTTGCTAGATTTATCCTCTAAAGGCCTTTTTTTCTGATCCTTTGGATGTAGTTTTGTAGAATCATCAATTACTACATTTTTCTTGTTTTCCATATCTTCTTTTGATACTGAGTAAAAACTGCTGACAACTTTCATGATATCATGCTCTATGAAATGAATATCTCCGAACCTAATTGAAAAACTTTCAACAAAATTCTGCCAAACAAAATATCATATGTCAATAAAAACAAAATTAAAAAAATATAGCGAGACACTTTCAAGAAAGAAAAATACAAATATAAATAACAATACTTACGATGTTTTAGTTTATCTCATTTACGATTTTTTTACACAACTTTGTAGATACCTCTCTCATGTCACACAATGAATATGACAGTTGATATTTAATCCTTTCATGTGACTTGGGAGCTTTTGTAAGTATGTAAACAACTTCAGTGTCTGGTACCGAACACATATCTGTGACTCTTCCCATTAGCTCAAAAAGTTCCATTATCATTCAGTATATCAATATATAGATATATATTCACATTTTGGTTTTCTCTTTCTTTCACATACCAGATTCTTGATGCGAATTTCACCTGTTTTGAATTCTTCCACTCTAAAATTATCTTCTTATCATTTGAGGCACTTGAAATATTTGTAGCCATGAGCTCAGGTGGAGTTCATTCACCAATGTTTTTTAAAGATTCACCTTTAAGGGTCTTTGGTCCAGAAAGATTCATAGAAATATTCTTTGATCCCATTTTCCTGAAAAATAGAAACACATAAATCAGTAAATAATGAACACATATTAACTTAAATCCACAACGAAAATATATCATAAATTTTTAATTTGTATAATCAGATAATTGAAATTAAAAAAATATTAACGCTAGGAAATGGCAGAAGCCAAC
>APFE030311430.1:2350-31153 GCA_000404065.3 Pinus taeda | reverse complement strand
GGGACAAGGTGGGTGAGTTTGGGGAGGGGGTCGGTAGGGTGTGCGGAGGGGGCAGCTAGCTGGCTGATTACAAGATGGGGGTGCACTGGGCCCACCATGCTCACAATGGAAATATTGGTTAATTTGGATGACAAAAAATATTAAGCTTAAAAAAAAAAAATCTACTTCATTAAACTAATTTAATATGAGAATTTTTAAGGGAAGAAATTTAACTGACCTTTCAATTGTGAGAATTCTTCATTGAATATGCTGTTGATACCAATGTAGTTGCTCCACAAATTCACTCCAAATCTTTCAATGAGCCTTAGAAAACCTTGATGTAGTGTGAGTAATAGTGATAATGGAATTTAGTATATAGGTGAAATTACGGAGATGTTTTACCGTATAGTGAATGCGGGATTAATTAGTTTTAATAAATTTTATCATGTTAATTTTTTTATGGCATTGAAGGAAAATATGATAAACAAATATTATGGAATTGTTTTATAGTAGAGTGAATGTGGGATTAATTTTTTTTAGAATGTATTATAAAAATTAAAAAAAACATTCAATTGTTTAGTAAATATTATATACTTTGACTATTAAAATAATTTAGGTAGAAGTTGTAGTTTACAATTTTAACTTTAATGATTTATTTCATAAAAAAATTTAGTTTACATTTTCATCAAATTGTAGAATAAAATAATGAAGAGAAAATAAATCTCACAAACTTTTAGGAGGGAAATATTTTTGCGATATTTTTTCGCAGGGGAATTTTTGGAGGGAAAATTTCATTCTCTAAGCTATATAATATCTTTAAAAGACTCTCCATTTGTATCATTCAACATCTTCTATTTGAAAGGGATGGATTGTCTTGATAGTGAAGTTTTGATTTATACATCATCAACATCTTCATCGCGTAACAACTCTATTCATATGGATGAATATAGCGGGAATTCTTCCGCTATGAATAGAAGGTCAATTCTTCCACTTAGTCGTGATCCTATGGACTATGAGAGCAACAATGTTGAAGAGCATGATGACAAATTTCGAAAGAATGGATTGTCACGGTGTCCACTTAGTCTTAATTCTAAGGACTATGAGAGCAATAGTGATGAAGAGCGTGATAACAAATTCAAAAAGAATGGAGTGTCAAAGTGTCCACTTAGTCCTAATTCTAAGGACTATGAGAGCAGCAATGATGAAGTGCATGATGGTTAATTTCAAAAGTATGGAGTGTCATGGTGTCCAATTAGTCCTAATTCTAAGGACTATAAGATCAGTGTTGATGAAGAGCAGGATGATGAATTTCAAAAGTATGGAATGTCACAGTGTCCAGTTAGTCCTAATTCTAAGGACTATGACAACAACAGGGATGAAGAGTTGGATGATGAACTTCAAAAGAATGGAGTGTCACGGTGTCCACTTAGTCCTAATTATAATGACTATGAGAGAAACAATGATGAAGAGCATGATGATTAAATTCAAAAGAATGGAGTGTCACAATGTCCTCTTAGTCCTAATTCTACAGACTATGAGAGCAGCAGTGATGAAGGATGGGATGATGCACTTAGTCCTAATTCTAATGAGTATAGGGGTAGCAGTGATGAAGGATAGGATGATGCACTTAGTCCTAATTCTATGGACTATGAGAGCAACATTGAAATGCACATGAAGAAGAATATCCAATAAACATCGAGTCAAATTTTCCATTGAGTCTGAATTCTAAGGACTATGACAGTAACACTGAAGAAGGGGAAGATGAAGAATATCCTCCAAGTTAGTATTTGAAAAGCACAGTTGATCATAGTGTGAATAACATTCCTCTTAATGATGATGAAAATCCTTATACAAATGATGATCCAATGATGGAGATGTTGCCAAGAAATATTGTATCGAGGAGTAGGAGCAGACATTTTCATATCAATGCAAGATGTTCTAGTTATACAAGGGGTAGAGCAGAATATTTGACGAGAAGATGTTCTATTAGTGCACTCATTTCAAGTGAACGTTTCCAAAAAGATTGCTTAAAACATATGGATTTCAAATTTGCATTAGAGAGAAGGAATAGATATTTGTCAATGAATAAAAGCATGCAAATTCATATTTAGTTGGGTGCATGCAATCTACATTATCAGGTTATGATTATCATATTAGGACTTTATTTATCTATAGAAAAGCTTTCAAAATGTTTCATTCGATTGGGAATTTTCATCTCTCAAGAATTCAAGAAAATTTGGAAAAGGATCCCACATTTTATTCTAAAGTACGTCATAAAAGACAGTTTGGGACATTATCAAATACTGCAATGTCATGGATGAAAGATTTCTTTTCCAAGCATGGAGAGTATATGCCAAATAGAGAGACAATACATATTCCAGAAATATTTCAAGACGTGAAATCTACAACGTATACAAAGAATATGCAAAATATGTTGAGGGACATGGCTGGTTTATTACGTATCAATATTTTGTGAAGGTATGGAAGAAAGAATTCAACAATTTCTGTATTCCTAAGAAGACAAGGATGGGGATTTGCAGTACATGTGCTTCTCTTAAATAAGAAAGGGACAAATGTGAGGGGTCAAAAAGAGGTAGGCATTCATAACTTTAACTTTTAAAATTGCATATTCATCAAGTATGAAAACATATTTCTTAATGGCTTTCTTTTATGTTGTGTAGATTCAATTGTCAAAGAACTTCAAGAGCATCGCAAACAACAAACAAATGAAAGAAAAAAGTTTTAAAAGCATAAAAAGAAGTGTTATGATAATCCAGATAAATATTTCAGTTTGATACTTGATGGTATGGACCGGAAGAAACACTTTTACAACATTTTGTTTGCACACCCAAAAATTTCCAGGAGGAAAATTTTATTGAGTATCACTTGGTCGGTTGTATGGTCTTCAATGGGAAAATGTTGCCAAAGGTGTACTTCACAACTCCAAATATTCATAATGATGCAAATCTGACCATAACCATAATTCATGATGTGCTCTCTCATTGGTCTAGTAATCTTCCTGAAGTTTTGTATCTACAATTGGACAACACTTGCCATGAAAACAAAAAACAGGTTGTTTTTGGATATCTAAACATGCTTGTTGAATTGAGAATTTTTCAGAAGGTAAAGGTTGGTTTCCTTCTTTTTGGGCACACTCAAAACCATATTGATCAGATGGTCCAGTCGTTTTTCAGTCACATTGAGGAAGAAGGAAGTTGGGATTTTTCCATCATTAATTGAACGTATTAAGAAATCATACATGCCAGAGCCTACTTTTCATGTGTTGGAAGAAACTGTTGACATGCAAAGGTTTATTATGGGATCATATGGTGAAGGGAAATGCATTGAACAATTTAATGACATTAGCTTCCAACATCAATTTCTTATCAAAAAAATTGTTGGCAAAATACTAATATGGGGCAAGAAGTATTCAACTACTATAGAATGGGCACCGTCATTAGGTTTGCAATTTTTCAAGTTCATTCCAGATCATCCAATATTTGCATCAAAAATATTGTTAATCCAATCAGTTGGTGAAGTTCATAATGCATGCAAACAAAATAGAGATATAAATTATTTTGATTTCCTAGAAGAAATTTAAAAATGTGTTACATATACATATGAGTACTTTGACATTGTTGATTCAGTTTGGTGGGAGTCATTTTTCAATAATCAAAGTGATATCATTTCAACAAAAACAAATGAAGATATACCTTTGAAAAATCCATTTATTTGGCCACAAAATGTGTTGAATTCACATGAGGAAATAAACATTGTTGAACAACAACAATCTCAAAGTATTATTAATTCTTCACAGGTAGAGGAAAGATAGATGTATATTGGTTCCAGAATATCTTGTGCACAACATGAAGCCATGGAAGACCTTTAGAGGGGTTCAGTACAGGATATTAAGGAGGGTTGCATGATCGCAGTGCTAGCATATGGAGATCCCAATGGCTATCCATTCTGGGTTGCTAAAGTTGTAAAGGTCTTTACAGAAAATGAGGATGTTACAAGTGTTGAAGTACATTGGTATGCCACAAATACACACCCATTCAATGGTGTGTATAAGCCAAAGATTGTAGTTGACAAAAAAAATGGCGGAAAGAGAAAAAGAAAGGGTATGAATATAAATCGTCACTGCACAGACATATTGAAATTGGAGGATGTTGACATACTTGTTTATGACTTCAATTTAACAAAGAGAGGAACTCTTCCCTTCAAGACAATAGATATTTTGAAAAGGTTGTTACCAGAAGGAATAGTGTTGAGATGGAAGTCTGCTGAAACCAGTCGTAGATCTAGAAGCATTTTGAAACTTGAAATGATGGGCATGCATGTGGACTCAGATGGGGAACTAGTTGATGAAAGAGAAGAATATGGAACATCTTCGTCAACATCGAGTCGCTCATCTGAAGATGTGAATTCTGATGGTGTGCAAGAAAATATAAGTGATTTTGAATAATTGTTTAAGACAGTTTATCTAATTGATGTATGAATCGTATCTTGAAATAAAATTTTTGATTTCCATAGGGTGTTAAATGAGAAGTTATGAGTCATTTTTATGATGTTGGATCATTTTACTAGCATTTTTTTTAAATTTTGAAGATTGACTCTAAAAAAATATCATCGTTCCAGTATAATCACTTTTTGTTTTCAAGTTGTATTTTGCACGAAAATTTTGTTTTCACTGCCATTTTTAAAACATGTTCAAAATTGTCCAAAAAAAAAACCATCATTCCAATATACACACTTTTCGTTTTTAGCATTGTTTTTGATGTTTTTTTGGCGTTTTTCGGCCAAAGTTCCCATTTTGAGTTTATAATTCCTGTTTCAAAGTTTACATTGTTAAAGGGGATGGTAGCATTCAAATTGAAAGATTCATTGGACAATATGACAACCTAGTATAAATTGGAAAAGGCCTCCAGTGCCAAAGACACCAAGATAAAGTCCTTTGAGGACTTGATTATTAAAATGGGCCATGACCCTAAGGAAATTAAGATTTTTGAGTAGTTAATGAAAAATAAGAATGAGGATATTGCAACCCTCAAGAAACAGCTCAAGCTACCTCAGTTATAGCACCCACAAACAAAGGAAATACTAGACTTGGTGCTGCAACTCAATGACCAGTTGAAGGAGATGGAAAAGGAACTAAAAAGATTGATTCATATGAAACAAGATAGCATTGATAGTGATCGTCCAGCTGTCATTCCAAAAGTGACTACAGTTGTACCTTCCACTTTAGCAGCAATATTAGCTCCCACTAGTCTAATGGCCACTGCACTGCAAGCGTCAACTTCAACTACATTAGCAACATCATCAATAGCAACAGGTACTACAGGTGAAGAAGTGAATAGGATGGTCAAAGAAATGGAATAAATGTCCATTCATACCAATGAGATGAACAAATTGAAGGAGAAAGTCAGTAGCCTTGAGACAGATTACAAACCTGCCCAAATTATGCATAAGGAAGAACAACAAAAGACTGTGAGAATGAATGAAAGTATTAAAGGCCTGGAGAAAGAATTGACCTTGACTAAGCCAATAGGAAAGGCTAAAGAGAAATTGTAGGCCAATATCATTGACTCTACCAATGATATTTGGCCATCTATCCCGTTCATATTTGAGCAAATTGATTTGATCAACAAGGCAATAGAAGCCATTGAAAGGGTTACAACAAAACATGGAGATATGCTAGAGGAAGCAGCAAGAATCATCCACTTCCTCAATTCCAAGAATAAATATGAAATAAAAGAGCTTGAGATACCTGATAGGAAAGGTACCATTTTATAATTTAGGAGAGTCCCCACCAAGAGGAACTTAATGTTGAATTTAGAAGATAAGTGTCAAAACATGCAGCTAGCTGTTGATAGGTTCATGGCTAAATTTGAGTTGTTGAAAGAAAAGGGATTACCTAATCCCTTATTTATAAATGACAACTTAATGACACAGGAAAATTACAACAAGAAGATCAAGGAAGTAGCCAAAGGACAGGTTATGACTGCATCTATGAAGGGCATGCCAACAGGTAAAGTCTTGTACAAAACATTTGAAAACTTGTTTTACCTCCAGCATGAGGTAAAACACTTGTTTATTAATAAGCCCACTTTTGCCAAATATACAGAGGTAGATGAGATATACAAAAAAAATATCAATATCCAATTAACAGATGAAGAAAGATGGGAAAAATTGAATGATTTACTGTAGTAAAAACACAGTAAATTATAAATGTACAATAAAAAGTGAAACAACTGGGTAAAAGGATATTGATAGGCCAACAGGGTTAAAATGTATCAGATGAAAGACTATCAGGTAAAAGGTTAGATTAAAATAGAGCATATAGTAAGAAATGAAAACATCTTAATACCATAAAGGGCTAAAAATCAAAGTCTATATCCAGTAGAACCAAAATAAAAGGGACAACATGAAACAATTCAATAGATGTCTCTATCTTCTTGCAAGAAGATATTTCTATTTTCCTAGATTAATTTTGAATGTAGTTTCAGATATTTTATAATTACTTCAAAATTCGAAGTATCAGTGTGGATTATTTTACATTTGTAGAGTCATTTTGATCTTAATCCCAATGGTGTATATAACCATTTTCAAGTCAACAGACTGAAGCAAGTAATAAAAACTTTTCACTACAGGATTCATGAGATGAGCCATTTGCAATGAAGTACTTTCTTTTTTTGATTTTGTTATCTTTCTTATGTGCTTTCATAATCTTAAATGTGTTCTAAATTCTAAATGAACTAATAGGAAATATCATTAAGAATTTGTTTAATTACACTTTGTTTTTCACAGTTAGTCATTTACATGTTTTCTACTGATACCCGCATCTGGGAATCCTTTATTTCTATCCCATCTCGGTTGATTTCTTTCATTCCTTCCAAATTCTGGTCTAGGGAACCCTTAATTGCTCCTTTGATCTGATTTGAAGCCATTCATCATTTAGTCTTTGATATTTGCAGTAACTCATCTATCTTGCCCCAAACATTGTTTTAGAATTGAATTCAGTCTTATTTGTCAGACATCCGACTCCATAGCCCAATGGAATAAGCCAAACCTCTATCTATCTAAGTAAAGTGACCCCATCACCAAATCTCCAAAATAAAACCCAAGTGCAAGCAACAACTAGCCTAAAACCATCTTAACTAAAATAAAGTTAAATTATAAATAGAGAGCCCTCTTTGAGCATCAGGAAGGCTAGGTTTTGATCTCCAAAAGTGGTGTTTGGTTACCCTTGGTTTTTATTTCTTCTTACTTAAAAAGAAATATTAGAGTGATAACACTTCCCACCCCACTCCTTGTTGGTTGCCTTCTTTGTCCCTAACTACTCAATTAGCCCATCTCTCATTCAATTTCACCCTTTCTACCTTACAATTTTTTCCACGGTAAGCATGGTCCCTTGTCCTTCTTCTTCAACTCAATTTATTTGTAAAATCATTCCATTTAAGGCACACTAGCCAACCTTCAATGGTCTTCATGAAAAAAAATTCTAGCTTCCTTTAAATCCTAAGCAACCTCCCTCCTCAAACTCTAGAATTTGTGTCCCAATTTGTAATCATTTTTAATTATAATCAAAACACATGAATTATTTACAATGAGGGTGGAATTATACCATGGTTGTCACATAAAAATCAACATCATTCTCAGTACCCCTCTATTGAATTCCAAAGAATCTCCCTTCCATCCAAGTATCTAGTGGCTCTACTGCTAAGGAACACTCTTAAAAATACTTCCTGGAAAACCTTGTTCGCCAAAATGGATCAAAAACTTGCAATTAGACCTTTATGTCTCTAAATATCCTAGGAGAGGCACCCTCTTCAAATTTTTTCTCCAATCCCTACCTATTTTCCTATTCTCAATCCTTGCTACCCTTGTCGAAATCCTCAAAGCCATCATAAATCTGCAAATATCCTTTCTTTAGGGAGGCCCCTCCAAAGAATGCAAGTGGGTCCTTGTGGCTTGAGACAAATTTTTCTTACCCAACTATTGTGGAGGCATGGGAATCAAAGATCCTTTTTTATTAATAAATTTTTGGCTACAAAACTTTGTGGCAATGGATAAAACAAATTTTGGACCTTTGGAGCCAATTTTGGAGAGTAAAATATGCTACTAATATCCATTCACATTTATTTTGGGGAATTAAAGATGGATTTTCTGCTCTCTTTTGGGATGATGCATGCCTTGAATAACCCAAACTCACAATAGAAGTTGATCTACAAGAAGTAAAGGATGAAATTCAAATAATGGTGTGGAAATAAGTCAAGCATTATTGGCAGGATTACAAGGGACCCAAACCTTCCATACTTGTAAATAAAAATCAAAATGGCTTTCCAACCTAACGTAAGAGGAACAAACAAATTTAGACAACTTATTATAGGCTAGTAAAATCAATTCGCAATCTTGCATGGACATTTTGCAATGGGGCTCTCAAAGGAATGGAAAATTTGAAATCACCACAACTTATAGTTTTCTTGATGATCTTTTGTCTTAGGTGAAAAGAAGTACTTGGACCAAAATCTAGGACTCTAACTTATGGCCCAAAATCTTAGTGTTCCTATGGTTATTGGTTAGAAAAAAAACACTAATGTGGGCAAGATAATCAACAAAACTTTCCATGGATCATCAACTTTCACATTATGTCATCATAAGGAAACAATAAATCATTTATTGAATGACTACAAGGAGGTAGCCACACTATGGGGAAAATGAGTAGCATGCCACAAAGTGATCCAATCAAAGGAAAAATCATTTAAACCATTCAAATCTATAGGAAATATCCCTTCTCCAATCCTATATTCTCCAAAATTCGAAACATATTTCCAAGACCTCTCCTTTAGACCATTTGGAAAGAAATAACTAGGGCAATATTAAAAAACCAATCTAGATGAATGAATCAAATATGGCTTTCTCTGCAACAACACATACATGAAGCTAGCATTAAAACACATCTCCCAAAGGAAACAAAGAATATACAAAACTAAAAAATAAATGTCTTAGAGGCTTGGAACATGAAGTAAGAGCACCTATTATCCTAAAAAGTCCACATCAAATCCATCCATTCATCCCCAAAGACATGGTCCAAACCACCTCTAGGCTTCATCAAGCTCAAATTTAATGAAGCTACTAAATGCAACCGTGGTATTGCAAACACTAGATGCGATTTCCACAATTATAATGGCATTATTCTTTCCATATATGCAATTTCTCTAAGTAATAACATGAACAACATAACAAATTTATATAGCTTACTAAGAGGCATGTATCTAGCCAAAAACTTCAAAT
Source organism: Pinus taeda (assembly GCA_000404065.3). Lineage (NCBI taxonomy): Eukaryota > Viridiplantae > Streptophyta > Pinopsida > Pinales > Pinaceae > Pinus > Pinus taeda. Next base: position 21,880 of record APFE030311430.1, on the reverse strand, counting down.
ACTCTAGCCTCATCATTTACGGGGACTAAAAATCATCATTTAAGGCTTGAAAATTATTTTGAGAAGTACCAAGTCAAAAAGAGTCTATACCAATAAGTGTTTGTCCTTCAACTGTGGTGAAATCAAATCCCTCCTAAGCATTTATCTCAAAATTATTCCTATTTATGTTTGAAGAAAATCTAATCGGTTAGTTGATATTATAGCAGATGAGGAAATCAATAATGCTTAACATGAAATGAAATCCCATTTTACCAAGATATATTGAGGCCCCTCTCAATATTGAATGCAATAAAATCAATGAAGAGGACAATCGATCTCAAGTCAATGATCATCCTCTTGACATTAGGACGATGATCATCAACACCACTTTCCCCCAAAGCAATTCCCACACATAGAGTGTGACGGGTGAAATACATGATGGGACAAGCCATTGCAAAGTCAAGGAAAAAAACATTGATTAGGATGCAAAAATTTATGATTGGCATGCTCCAATATTGGCTCTTAGGTGATGAAAAAGTGAAGGCAATGCATGAGTCTACTAATGTTTTCTCCATCCCCATCAGATGGAATGATACAAAATTTTCTATTGGCACTAAGTGAGGCATTGTGGAAATGTATGGTGGTTCCCGCATTAAAGATGATCAACTTCTCAACAAGATTATCTCCCCAATACACATGGATCAGTCCTAGAATGTTGGCTCTTCAACCCCATGCACACACACTCCATTCTTAAGTGTCTTCATTTAAGCAGGTCAAATTTTTTATTTCCCTATCTTATAGTTTGTATGTCTTGGTATTCTATTAACTTCCATTTGAGGAATTGTCTTGACCCTAGATCTTTCCTTCTGCCCACCTTTATCCCACTTCATTCACCCATTGTATTTTTCTCTAGGATATTTATGCTAACATCCATCCTGGATCCTCTAAATTCGCCACTATGGGTTGTTCAATGACATGGACTTCTATAATACACTTTGGCTTATTGATTCCAATTAAAGCTTCATTTACCCATTCCAGTCCAAAACCCCACTCTATAACCCCCCCGCCCTCATAACGTTCCTTAACCATCTCAAGTTTCTCTCGCTCCTTTTGATTTTTCTAACCATAAGACTCAATGGTTCGAAGCTTCACCAATGATTTGCAATGGCTAACCAACAAGACAAACACCTGGCTTCAAAGGGGGAAGCTAAGACTCCTCTCCCCCCTAGGCACACTAACAAATCATAAATTGATGCCAAGAAGTCAAAGTAGATGTAAGCCTAAATCTACATAGTATCTAGACAAATTGTGGACAAATTGGAAAAGAAAGAAAACCAAATCAAATTGGAGTGCTCCATAAAGTAATTAGAGGATGATAAATTTGGTTGAAGATATAATATTTTTAAGAATAAGTGTTGTTTTCCCATGACACTGGAGAATCTAGGGTAGGGTCTTAGAATCTCTGACAGTACCAATCCAAATTCCACAACAAACTACTTTGTACGACAAAACATAAACAATAGTAAATCAACATTGCACAAACATACAACCTTTTACAATTTGTCAATAACCCAACTTCGTTATATTAAAAAAATGTAATAGAACTATCTAGGGCTCTCGTACCAAGGATCATGGCCCTCATACAATCATCGATACGAGGAAGATAAACTAGGGTTTGTTGTCTATCCTTCGATAACTAATCTACCTTGAACGAGATACACTCTGACCTTCTAGTTGATGTGGTCAACTTCACAACTTCCCTTGGTCATACCTTGAACACATATTCTGGTCTATTTCTACCAATATGCAACATTGTCTCTATTAATGGATCTTGTTCATTTAGGTCAATGAACACAAATCTCCAATCTTCCCTCTAGTTGATCATTCATCCATCAATAAATTAACACATAGGGACTCCTGTGGAGTGTTAGCCTCCTGCTGCAGCAGGTTACTCATATTTCATGATTGACATTTTTACAGGCAAAATATGTCATACTTTGCATGCTACAATGCTCCATATTTGTTAACAGACACCAAAGAAAGAGGACAAGAAAGTGTGCTAGTCTGAGTTCAACTGTTGCATTCCAATTTTGAAGAGTTATTCCATTTTTGAACAATTTTCAGCTCAGCGGAGGTCCAAACAACTTAATCTTGGTCTCCCTAGGTTTCAATTTCCTGTTTTAGAATATAGAGAATGAATAATCTGTCCAAACAGCTCAATCTTGGTAGATTCTTAGATAGGTAGAGAATCAAAGGAGCCCAACTGCTTAATCTGGGCCCTTGGAAGAAATAAGGGTAGTTTGTAGATAGGATGACAGAGAAAGAAAAAGTTGAAAAGCTAGGTCTGCAAGTCTAAGTGCACCCAAACTAAAAGAAGAAAAAATGCTACGTAAGTAGGTTGGGTAGGTAGTTTTGTGGTTGCAGAATCAATGGTTGTGATTAGTTTTGTGTTTTCAAATGTTATATCTATTCAATTAGTATGGCAAGGCAAGAAACCATATGAAGGACTTCAAGCGAGGCATGACTAACTTCCCCTTCTCCCTCTTCCCTAAATCATTTACTAACTTCCCCCAAAAGAGGTCAAGATCTACTTGATATCTCTTAGTTTCATCATTTTCCATATCATTTTCCTTGGTAAAGATCTGCTCTACTCAAGGAGGGTCCATATTTTCTCTACAAAGTTCTATCTCCCCTTTAAAGCCTAAGTTATCTGATACTTAGCGCTTTCTTGTCATTTTCATATTAACTCCTGACATTATTATGTAAATCCCTATGTATTTCCCTTCCCCCTACTAAAACTATGTTAATAATTTCCCTATGTAAATATCCCCTCCCTCTGGTTGAAACATAACCATAAATATCCCCTTGGGAATTACTAAGTTCACCTAGATCTTAGTAAGAACCCTTATCCCTGCATAATTTTCCCCTCCAAGGTGTTTGGACTCCTTCCAAAACACAAAAAACCCTCACCAAACCATACCGCACCCCGCGCATTTCATTTTTTGGGATTTATTAATATTTGATTAATAAATAACCAACACGCCGAAACAAATTAGTCTTTAACCTAAGTCCAAAACCCACCTGCGGCCGCAAAAATTAAACTTTATCGCGCGCGCTGTTTCACTAAAACCCGTGCATCTTCTCCTCCCGTCCACCGTTGGATCAGCCCTCCCAGATCCGACGACCCTTATGCATATCGGGTGCCCTCTTGTGATGGTTTGTTAGCACCCGTTGTCCGACGGTTTTACTGACGTACACCGGAACAGCTGGCGTCATCCCATTGCATCGGGCTGCCCCTGACAAATACCACCTCCATACCAAAGGTGGTCCGATGCAAGCCAAAAACTACCCTCTCCTTGCATAACTTGGGTGCCGCGTCACCCTGCCACATCACCTCCACCTCACCCCTCACCTGCCTTCACCCTGCCACCGTGTCCTTGCCACGTCACCCTACCGTACTGCCACATCATCATGCTGACGTCACATCCGTACAAGGGGGTCCCACTGTTGACATCATGCTGACGTCATCCATTGTACCGCTTATGTCATGCTGACGTCAGCAGCTCAAAAAACGCGCAAGTGCAAAAATCAAGCTTTGGAGCCCTGGATCGAATTTCTGAGGCAATTTTCGATGCGCGATTAGCACATTTCGCTACGGGAAATGCGCCATATTGGGGAATCTTTAGGGAATCTTTTGATTCCTTAGCCATATTAAAATTTGCACCGAAAAAGGCAGAAAAGGCCCGATTTTGCAAAATTTAACGTATCAAAAGACAGAGAGAGACCTGGTTCAGAGATTAAACAATATCAGAGAAAATATGCAGTGAAAAACCATGTCAAAGAGTATCAGGAAGCGGTAGAGAGTATCAGTGTTGCGGTGAAGTGTATCAGTGGAGATCTTCTTAGGGATCGAGGTGAATGAAGCATTAAAATAAAACCTTGAAAGTCAAGAAGCAGTTAAGGAACCATTCAAAGCTCACCAGCACAAATGACTGCACATTAAACTCACATCAGATCAGTGGACCAGAACTCAATACACAGCTATTACAGAACCACTGCACCAGGTCACCAAAGACACCACATCAACTCACTTTTGATCCAGCTGCCTCTGGTGCAGCCCAAAGAAGACTTAATTGCATTTAATTCCAGCATAATTTAGGTTTTAGAAAGCTTTCCCACAGACCTGTTTAGGTCAGTTGTAATAAATACTTTTAGATATTTTACCTATATATACCACCCTGAAAAATGTAATAAGGGTTGGTTGGTATTTATTGGTTTGATGTTTTGCTCGAGCAGAGACTCGCACTGTATATGTGATAATTTCTATAATCAAAGATTGCTTGAGAGTTCGGAGAATGAACTGTGCACTATGTTTAATTGGCTGAAGAGTGATAGTGGAATTCCTGTGCTTCTACATGGTTCAATAAGTGTTCCTTAACTCTGTTTAGCTTTTTCATGTTTGTTTATTATCTATGTTTCACCATCTAAAATTACAGAAAGGAAGAATAGTTCAGGATTTGCTCGATAGCACCCTATGCTCAATTTCTATGATTTCTACATGTTTTCATCAGGAACAGCTATGAATATGCATACTTAAATGATCATGTTTACATTGTTTCTTTCACATATGAATGTTAGTTTAGGAATTCTTAACTGCTCCTAGATAACCATTCATTCACCTCCGTTCTCTGTTAGCTGATGAAAGATTCTTAATTTCCTTTCATCTCTGACTTTCATTCCATCTTTTCAGCAATTGGTATTGTTTCATGTGTAGCTATCCTGCTCTATAATCCTCTTGTGTCCAAGAAAACCCAACAACAAGCCTTAATCTGTGACTCCATGCCCAATGGTTTGAAACTTATCACACTATCCCTTGCCTCTCTGCTTGAATGCAACTTCCTTCCATTCAAACTCCATCCAAACTTAAACAAAACCCACTGAACCCAATAACTAGCCTAAATCATATCAACAAAGCTAAAATCATTAAGAAGAAGCCCTCTCTGATTGCAGGGGGCTAGAACCTGCAACAAAGATTGGTTTGTGGTTACCTCGGCCATATCCCTTCAGGAGCTTAGGGACAACCTGAGTGATAACATAATGGCGACTCCTCTGGGGACTTTCTTAGATAATCTCACAAAACCAGTCCAAAGCTCCGCAGAGGAAGAAACCGACCTTTAAAGGTCTCGGTGGACCTATGTTCTTAGAAAAAATCCCAAAAAATAGGTTAGAAGCTGGCTCCTAAAAAACAAACGCGTCATACAAGATCAAGTCTTGATCCAAATCCCCCAGCTGTTTTTGAAAATCCAAATCTAATCTCTAAGACCCTTAGGAAATGAGAGCAACAAGGAGACTTTACTGCTTCTAGTCTGGAAACAGTTCAGCCAAGCTGTGTTCTGACCCCTGTCAAAGTTCTATTTCGTTCAACTCCAATTTCCCCTTGTTCATTATCCACTTCTCCAAGCAGCTCTTCTACACCTCCATCCTTTACTCATACTACCACTACTACTCCTATTATCCCAACTGTTCCAGTTGTTCCTCTCATCCCTGTTGTTCCCCTTATCCCTGTTAATATAGCTAACAGATATGCACCTTTACACCTGCCTGCTAATCCCGGGGCTATGCCTCAAGATTACCAAACAAAAATAACATATTTTGATGGCACTAGTGCCTTCATAACTCTTCAGCATACAAAGTAAATGCAGGACTACTTTGAGAGCTATGATATTGATGATGATAGTGTGAGAATGAAAATTTTTGTTCAAAGTCTAACAGGCGACGTTAGGACTTGGTTTAGAGCACTCCCAGCCACTTCCATAGGAGACCCAAAAGCCTTATACCAGTCGTTTATCAACAGATGGGAGAAAAAGAAAGACCCGCTGCACATACTATCTAAATATGACAACATCAAAAGAGGCCCCCAGGAGACTGTCTTGGACTATTGTGCAATATTTAACAATGTTTATAATGCAATACCATAGAACTTAAGACCTCCACCTGATCTTGCTTTATACAAATTCCCTGATGGTTTTGATGCCAAAATGGCTTATCAGTTAAGGGAAAGAGCCCCCCAAAGCCTTGCAGAAATGCAAAATGTTGCTGTTAGTATGGAGGAAAATCTAATTGCCAAAAGGAACAGAGCCAGAACTGAGAGAAGAACCACATTTAAGGAAGAACCCTCAGCCTTCGACCAGAAGCTAGATGCTATTATCACTGGCATCCATAGGCTGGGAGACAGAGTAGAGAATGTTGAGAGGAAAACATCATGGGAAGGACAACAGCCCAATGCCATAAGGAACCCAAATTTCATAAAAACTCAAAACCCAAACGCTGGAAGGGCTAGTACCGACCATGATATTAGGCCTCCTTTCCAAGAAAACTATGCGGAATCATCCACATCCAGTCATCCAACAGAGGAGACTCACATGAACTTGATAGATTCAAAAAATGAGCAACAAATTTTTCTGACTCAAGAAGGCCAGGACTACCAAAATGTGAATCAATTTCAGACTAAGTCTGGTGAGTCTTTTGATTTTAAACAAGGTTATGATATTGTTGTATATGAGGTGCACAAACAATACAAGTTGAGAACAAGGACCATTGATGTCCCTGCACCTAGCAGAACAAAAGAGAGCAAACAGCCCAACAAAATTAAAGGTAAGGTGATCATAACAGAACCAGCTGATACGACTGTCCCAAACCCACATCAAGTAACTGTAGAGGACATGACAGACGTGCAGCCTTCTATTGAACAGCCTCTACCTCCTTCTTCCTCAAAGGAAGATGGAAGCAACATTCCTAAAAATCTACCCAAAGTAGACATACCACAAGATGTCATTCATCATAACATTGACATTCAAAAAGAAAACACAGAAAACACTCTTGACAAGGAAAAATATGCTATTGCTAATGCAAGGATTCCATTAGAGAAACCATTTAACTTAGAAGCAGAGATTGGCATACTTAACATATCCATCCCCCTCTCTGAACTTGCCAACCATGACGTCTATAGGCAACAAATTCGAAATTCACTTCAACTGCTAGAGGTGAGGGATGATGTAAATGTTCTAGATGATGCCCCTGAGCTGTTGTTTGGTCCAGAGGTTAATGGCAAATCAACATATGGATCTGTTCCACCCTTTTATGTCAGTCTACACATACATGACAAGATCTTGCATAATGTCATGTTTGACTCAGGTGTCTCACATAACCTTATGCCCAAAGCTGTGATGGAAAAGTTAAACCTTGATGTCACAAGACCGTACAAAGATCTATACTCCTTTGACTCAAGTCAAGTCAAGTGTTTAGGCTTAATCAAAGACCTTTGTGTGTCTTTAGTTCAGTTTCCCAACAAGACAATCCTGATGGATGTAGTAGTCCCTGACATTCCCACAAAGTATGGCATGCTCCTATCAAGGTCATGGGGAGAAAAACTCCAAGGATCCCTTCAACTCGACCTCTCTTATGCCACTATATCTATCTTTGGGCAACCAAAGAGACTGTACAGGGAAACACTGATGAAGTATGTGGTAAGTAGTGAGGAAAAGCCCCAAAATTTTCCTATTTACTTGATCCATTCTGATATGGATTCTTTTATTTTATTAAATGATGACACCAATCTTCCAAGTGATGAGAAGCCTTTAGCCTTAGAGCAAGAAACATGCATCATTGAGGAATCAGTTGCCAATACCCATGAAACTGTCACAACAATCAAAGCAACCAGCAAATAAGAAGAACCTCCCGAAACAGAAATTGTAAGTCTGCCCAATCCTCAAATAACTGAAACTCTTAATACAAACCATAAACAAGGAATCACATGGTATTTAGAGTTTTATGGTTTTGTCAATAAATTAGGAGCAGGGGCAGGGGTATGGATTCACAATACACATGATAATCATGCAGAAGGCCATACCTATAGATTAAATTTCAGATGTACCAATAACATGGCATAGTATGAAGCTCTCCTCTTAGGCCTTAAATTGCTCAAAGCCCTAGGAGCTGCAAAAGTGTCCATTCTAGGTGACTCGGATTTAATTATACAACAAATGAAAGGTAACTTTGTTACCAATGATAATAGAATGAGAGCTTATAGGACTGCTGCCACATAAATACTCAATTCTTTCAATGAATCCAAGCTTGCCAAAATTTCAAGAGACCATAATATTCATGCTCACAGCCTAGCAACTTTTGCTAGTACATGCAAGCTTCCCTTTGAACCAAATCACCATTTCATTGCTGAGATAAAACATAGACCCTCAGTCCCTAACAATGTTAAACATTGGCAAGTGTTTCAAAATGATGCCCAGATTAACAATTTCCTCACTCTTGAGGGTGAATTTTCGAATACAAACTTTGACATGGATGCCATGAACGATTCCAAGCAGCTAACAGAAGAAAATCAGCAGGTTGTAACAGCTGCAATAGCTAAACAGATCCTTAACCCAACTGTGTTTGACAATGCAAACATACAATAGCTGAAACATATGCATTTAGAAGAAACAACCAAACCAGGCTGAGTTCATTGACCTAAAGGATAACTTTTTGCCTGCTAGACTAACTCCATTAGAAGACATGTTTGATAATAATGATGTGCCCAAGAAACCAAAAATGGAGCCTATAAATGATACTATTGAAGAACATAACATAGGAACAGTAGACAAGCCCAAAATGATTAAATTATCCAAAAACCTGCCTCTTGATCAAAAACCAAAATATGTCAATCTGTTCAAAGAATTCCAAGATGTATTTTCTTGGAGTTATGAGGACTTGAAGTCCTATGACACCTCAGTAATCCAACACACCATTCCCTTAAAACCAAATCAAAAACCGTTCAAACAAAAACTTAGAAGAATCAACCCCATGCTTCTTCCTCTCATTGAAAAAGAAATAAAGAAAATGTTTGAAGCAGGTATCATTGCACCCATCAGATTCTCTGAATGGGTATCTAATTTAGTTCTCACAAGGAAAAAATCAAGAGAGATCAAACTGTGTGTAGACTTGAGAAATTTAAACCAGGTCTCTCTAAAAGACCACTATCCTTTGCCTAAAATGGACCATATCCTACAAAGAGTAGTGGGGTCATCTAGAATTTCTTTACTAGATGGATTTTCAGGATTTAATTAGATACTTGTTCACCCGGATGACCAAGACAAGATAGCCTTTACCACAACGTGGGTAACATTTAAGTATGTTAAAATGCCTTTCAGGTTGAAGAACGCTGGTGCTACTTTTCAAAGGGCAATGGATATTGCATTTGCCAAGGAGATACATGATTTCCTTTTTATTTACCATGATGACCTAACCCCTTTCTCCAAATCTGACCAAGAGCACCTTAAGCATCTAAGGCAAATTTTCATGACATGCAGGAAATATGGCATTTCCTTGAATCCTAAGAAGTCCCTGTTTGCCCTTGAGAAGGCAAGCTTCTAGGCCATTCCATATCAAAGAGGGATAATAATCCTGAAAAATTCAAGCTATCCTCCAAATCCATATCCAAGAACATAAAAAGAGCTGAAGCATTCCTTGGAAAGATCAATTTCCTAAGAAGATTTATCCCAAACCTAGCCGAGCTAATAAGGCTATTGAACAATATGTTAAAAAAGGATGCCAAGGTAAAATGGTCTCTCGAAATCAAGCAAGCTTTTGAGAGTATCAAAACTGCCTTGACTCAAATTCCTGTCCTCACCAGTCCGCAATTCGACAAAGATTTTATCATTTTTTCTTTTGCATCTGAGCACACCATAGCCGCTGTCCTTTTGCAAAAGGATGACCAAGGTAATGAAAATCCAATTGCTTTCTTCAGCCGAGCTTTAAGAGATTGCACCCTTGAAATATCAGATCATGTAAAAGCAGGCTTATGCCCTTGTTAAGGCCATCAAAGACTTCAGAATTTACATCTTATACTCCCATGCAATTGCCTATGTCCCAAACTCCGTGGTAAAAGACATATTAACTCAAGAGGGACTAGGAGGAAAAAGAGGCAAGTGGATTGCCAACATTCTTGAATATGACATTGAGATAAAACCTACCAAGATGATAAAAGGGCAAGGTCTAGCCAAACTAATGTTCGAAACAAATTTCCAAGCCTTAGACATCAATCAACTGGACAATGAACTGGAGCTGGCGACTCCACAGATGAGTGAAACCTTTTTGCACTCCCCATGGTATGTTGATATTTGCTTTGTATTGTTAAACCTATGTGCTCCCCCAGGATTGTCTAGGACTAAGAAAATATTTTTAAGGATGAAATCATCAAAGTTTTGTGTCATAGATGGTGCCTTGTTTTGGAAAAATCATGAAGGTATATTGCTTAATTGTTTGCCTATGAATGAAACTAACAGCATCATGAAAGAATTCCATGCAGGGGACTGTGGAGGACACTTATATTGGAAGTCCACTACTGACAAAATTTTAAGGGCTGGTTATTATTGGCCCTCTCTATTTGCAGATGTCAAGAAATTTTCTGTTTCATGTCACAAATGCCAAATCTTTGAAGGAAAAAGAAAATTACTGCCTTTGCCCCTTAAGCCCATTTCAACCGAAATGTCTTTTCAACAATGGGGTCTTAACTTCATTGGAGAAATTCACCCCTCTTCCTCAAGCCAGCACAAGTGGATTTTAACAGCCACTGGTTATTTCACAAGTGGATTGAAGCCATCCCATGTAGACAAGCCAATGCTTCCACCATTATCCAATTCCTTGAAGGCAATATCCTTTCTAGATTTGGCTGCCCTGAGAAAATCATCACCGACAATGCTGCTGCCTTCAAATCCAAAAAGATGATCAACTTCTACCATAAATTCCACATTACCCTGGGCCACTCTATAGCTTACTACCCTCAAGGTAATGGCTTGGCTGAATCATCCAACAAAAGCCTCATCAACATCATAAAGAAGCTACTAGAAGAAAACAAAAAGAACTGGCATAGGAAACTCACAAATGCTCTGTGGGCAGACAGACTGTCAACCAAGAAATCCATTGGGACGAGCCCTTATGAGCTAGTATATGGCATGGAATTCAGATTTCCTTCATCTTTGGGAATTCCTACTATCAAACTATTACAGGAGATTCAAGCTGAACCAAATGACATGCAGAGAAGAGTTAATCAAACCATTCATCTTCAGCAAACCAGAGAGCAAGTGTATGACAGAGCTCAAATGTTGCAAGAAAAACTCAAAAAGATGTTTGATAAGAAAGCTAAAGCAGTGGATTTCTGGGTTGGCAACAAAGTTCTAAGGTGGGACTCACGAAGAGAGGACAAGGGCAAACATGCAAAATTTGATTTTCTATGGAAAGGTCCACACATTATCAGCACTGTGCAAGGCAATAACACATATTTTCTCAAATCTCTAAATGGCAGCACAGCTGAACAAGGCCCGGTTAATGGCCGAATGTTAAAACATTACCATGATCCCTTTTGATTGAGAAAAAATAGGCGGTGTTATTTTCTGTACATAAATGTTTGTATATATCAGCACTTTGTTTTATTTTTATAACAATACCAGATGCTAAAGCGCGCAGAAGAAACCAAGAAGTGCTTCACAGTTCACTAGCAAATCAGTTGAGGGAAAGTGATGTTTTTAGTCCAAAATTTCAAATCAATCTAATAGGCAGCACTAAGAAGTTTCAATGCACAGCATCAATAGAAGATCAAGGCAGTCTCACCCGCTGTTCTTGGCTTTTCACAAGTTGAAGCCATCCCCAAGTGGAGCCACTGTTAGCCTCCTGCTGTAGCAGGTTAGTCATATTTCATGATTGACATTTTTACAGGCCAAATATGTCATACTTTGCATGCTACAATGCTCCATATTTGTTAACAGACACCAAAGAAAGAGGCCATGAAAGTGTGCTAGTCTGAGTTCAACTGCTGCACTCCAATTTTGAAGAGTTATTCCATTTTTGAACAATTTTTAGCTAAAGGCAGGTCCAAACAGCTTAATATTGGTCTCCCTAGGTTTCAATTTCCTGTTTTAGAATATAGAGAATGAATAATCTGTCCAAACAGCTCAATCTTGACAGATTCTTAGATAGGTAGAGAATCAAAGGAGCCCAACTGCTTAATCTGGGCCCTTGGAAGAAATAAGGGTAGTTTGTAGATAGGAGGAGAGAAAAAGAAAAAGTTGAAAAGTTGGGTCTGCAAGTCTAAGTGCACCCAAACTAAAAGAAGAAAAAATGCTACGTAAGTAGGTTGGGTAGGTAGCTTTGTGGTTGCAGAATCAATGATTGTGATCAGTTTTGTGTTTTCAAATGTTATATCTATTCAATCAGTATGGCAAGGCAAGAAACCATATGAAGGACTTCAACTGAGGCATGACTAACTTCCCCTTCTTCCTCTTCCCTAAATCATTTACTAACTTCCCCCAAAAGAGTTCAAGATCTGCTTGATATCTCTTAGTTTCATCATTTTCCATATCATTTGCCTTGGTAAAGATCTGCTTTACTCAAGGAGGGTCCATATTTTCTCTACAAAGTTCTATCTCCCCTTTAAAGCCTAAATTATCTGATACTTAGTGCTTTCTTGTCATTTTCATATTAACTCCTGACATTATTATGTAAATCCCTATCTATTTCCCTTCCCCCTACTAAAACTTTGTTAATAATTTCCCTATGTAAATATCCCCTCCCTCTGGTTGAAACATAACCATAAATATCCCCTTGGGAATTACAAAGTTCACCTGGATCTTAGTAAGAACCCTTATCCCTACATAATTTTCCCCTCCAAGGTGTTTGGACTCCTTCCAAAACACAAAAAATCCTCACCAAACCATACCGCACCCCGCGCATTACATTTTTTGGGATTTATTAATATTTGATTAATAAATAACCAACGCGTCGAAACAAATTAGTCTTTAACCTAAGTCCAAAACCCATCCACGGCCGCAAAAATTAAACTTTATTGCACGTGCTGTTTCAATAAAACCCATGCATCTTCTCCTCCCGTTCACCGTCAGATCAGCCCTCCGAGATCCGATGGCCCTTATGCATATTGGGAGCCCTCTTGTGATGGTTTGTTAGCACCCGATGTCCGACGGTTTTACCGACGTACAACGGGACAGCTGGCGGCATCCCATTGCATCAGGCTGCCCCTAACAAACACCACCTCTGTACCAAAGGCGGTCTGATGCAAGCCAAAAACTACCCTCTCCTTGCATAACGTCGGCGTCGCGTCACCCTGCCACATCGCCTCCACCACACCCCTCACCTGCCTTCACCCTGCCACCGTGTCCTTGCCACCTCACCCTACCGTACTGCCACGTCATCATGCTGATGTCACATCCGTACAAGGGGTTCCCACTACTGACATCATGCTGACATCATCTGTCGTACCGCTGACGTCATGCTGACGTCAGCAGCTCAAAAAACGTGCAAGTGCAAAAATCAAGCTTTGGAGCCCCGGATTGAATTTCTGAGGCAGTTTTCGATGCGCAATTAGCGCATTTCGCTATAGGAAATGGGCCATATTGGGGAATATTTAGGGAATCTTTTGATTCCTCAGCCATATTTGCACCGAAAAAGGCAGAAAAGGCCCGATTTTGCAAAATTTAACGTATCAAAAGACAGAGAGAGACCCGGTTCAGAGATTAAAGAATATCAGAGAAAATATGCAGCCAAAAACCATGTCAAAGAGTATCAGGAAGCGGCAGAGAGTATCAGTGTTGCGGCGAATTGTATTAGTGGAGATCCTCTCAGGGCTCGAGGTGAATGAAGCATTAAAAGAAAACCTTGAAAGTCAAGAAGCAGTTAAGGAACCATTCAAAGCTCACCAACACAAATGATTGCACATTAAACTCACATCAGATCAGTGGACCAGAACTCAATACACAGTTATTACAGAACCACTGCACCAAGTCACCAAAGACACCACATCAACTCACTTTTGATCCAGCTGCCTCTAGCAGAGCCCAAAGAAGACTTACTTGCATTTAATTCCAGCATAAGTTAGGTTTTAGAAAGCTTTTCCATAGACCTGTTTAGGTTAGTTGTAATAAATACTTTTAGATATTTTACCTATATATACCACCCTGAAAAATTAATAAGGGTTGGTTGGTCTTTGTTGGTTTGATGTTTTGCTCGAGCAGTTTGGAGAATGAACTGTGCACTGTGTTTAATTGGCTGAAGAGTGACTGTGGAATTCCTGTGCTTCTACATGGTTCAATAAGTGTTCCTTAAATTTGTTTATCTTTTTCATGTTTGTTTATCATCTATGTTTCACCATCTAAAATTACAGAAAGGAAGAATAGTTTAGGATTTGCTCGGCAGCACCCTATGCTCAATTTCTGTGATTTCTGCATGTTTTCATCAGGAACAGCTATGAATATGCATACTTAAATGATCATGTTTACACTGTTTCTTTCACATATGAATGTTAGTTTAGGAATTCTTAACTGCTCCTAGATAACCATTCATTCACCTACCTTCTTTGTTAGCTGATGAAAGATTCTTAATTGCTTTTCATCTCTGAATTTCATTCCATCTTTTCAGCAATTGGTATTGTTTCATGTGTAGCTATCCTGCTCTATAATCCTCTTGTGTCCAAGAAAACGCAACAGCAAGCCTTAATCCGTGACTCCATGCCCAATGGTTTGAAACTTATCACACTATCCCTTGCCTCTATGCTTGAATGCAACTTCCTTCCATTCAAACTCCATCCAAACTTAAACAAAACCCACTGAACCGAATAACTAGCCTAAAATCATCATCAACAAAGCTAAATCATTAAGAGAGAGCCCTCTCTAATTGTAGGTGGGCTAGAACCTGCAATCCAAAGATTGGTTCGTGGTTACCTCGGTCATATCCCTTCAGGAGCTTAGGGACAACCTGAGTGATAACATTGAGTGTCTCACAACTCCATTTGTGAACAACTCTAGGCTACCCACTGATGCTCCTTAACTCCTTTGGGACTTATTCGCACTATTTTCTTCCTGTGTTGCTCCAACAAAGACAAAATTAGGGCAGGAGGGTTGCCCACCATCACTATAAATATTCATTCTTCAACAATTAACCTAGGGTTGTCAAACTACTCCCTTGAATTCTTTATTTTGTCCTTCAAATATCAATCCATGAGCTCTCCTAAAAATTTCATCTCCTAGCAGCCCCAATGTCCTTCTTGATTTTGCACATAGGACCTCCTCGGGTAACTATTGTTGGGAAAACTACTAAGAGGGAGGGGTGGGGGGTGAATTAGTATTTTAAAACTCACTTAAACCTTTCAATTCCTTATTCATATTTTTGTATGCTACTATCATTAAGTAAACTTTCATATGTATGCGACTACGATGAAGAAAAATAATGTATACCAAATTAACTAGCTATTCATTTATTTCATTATCTGTTTAACTTTAAATAGGGCATCATTGCTTGATTAGAAATTAAACAATGACCATGAGTAGCATAATAAACCATCACACATAAAAAACATAACAACACATGATGACACAAGGATTTTTAGGTGGAAACCCATTGTAGGAGAAAACCATCATTGTTGTTGTCTCTATCTTCATCTTTTGTTATAAAGGAATCATCTTACAATCATGTATTGCTGCAAACTCATACTAGTATGCAGGCACTCACCTGCAAAATTCTAAAATCTTCTCTCATTCTCCAACACCCACTAGAAGGGAGTTACAACCCCCTCATCTCGTTTACCGACACCCACCAAAAGGGAGCTCCAACCTCGTGCTCAGATCTACCAGCTACCACTAAAAGGAAGATTCGACTCCCTACATGAAGGCTCCAACACTCAACACCTCTATGGACCATGTTTCATAATATTTCATACTCGATCCACTTGTCTTAAAACATCAAACCTGTAGGCCAATTTTCATCATATTTTCATATTGGACCCACCACCATCACTTAAGCCTAGTACCAAATAACAATATTGAAACCAAACACTGTATCAAATCACTTAATCACTAAACCAACTAAATCACCAAATCAATCACTAAGTCTCAATCAACTATTGTAACCAATGCAGCTAGATCAAACTAAACCATGACATATCATATCAATGCACAACTACCCATCAATATACCAAGCAAAACCTTGTTACTCATCATATAATCCAATTGTTGCCACTACAAACTCTAATCAAGCATACATCAAATTGTATAGGCTATTGTTATTAATCATAAATGTGTATGTACACGCTTCTCCTAAAGAATACCAGCGTATAGATCTCAAAACAATGATACTTGAATCTAAGTCATTGTCATATTGAATCAATCATTGAATCACATATTGAACCCATCACAAATCACTGAACCAAATACAAATCACCACATAGGAGCATCATCCCTAGTCTACATATCATTCAATATATAATTCAACCCAACCAATATTTTCAAAAACAGATTATCATAAGAGAGACTTCATCGACAGGAAACAACAAACACTAGAGAATTGATCAAACATCATTAATAATTCATACAAAAAAACCAAAGTAGGTCTACGTGAACCTTATAAATCATATATGTGTTTGTACGCACTTTTCATACTTGACACCTACGTACAGATATTTAACTTTTTGCATAATGTATATGCCACTACCCATAAGTAGATCCATGTATGTATGAAACCTCTCTGAATAAAAATTGCACACATATATGTAATCACTGAATCATTCCTTCGCTTCAACCACAAAAAATACTACGCAACCCTTACTGTCACATGTTCATGTCAAAGCATCATTACCATCACAAATCTATCATTGTTAGTTATAATCATAAAAGGTCAAGCAAGCATGTTCATTAGTAACTACTATGCTTTTCGATCTTTAAGATATGAACCACCTTCATGCTTCTTGGTGCACACTTGTTTTAGATCAAATCGTTTATCAATAACCCATAAATTGCACATATAACACTTTCTCTCCATCTCCTTAGATAGCTTAGGCCAATCACATAGTAGTGTTGATGGTATTCTTTAACGGGATCAAATATTTTTTGTCACACTCATTACTATGGACCAATTACATGGTAAATACCCCTGGTATTGAGAATACCATGGTACAAAAGTTGTACACAACTTTTCTTCACTATATTTGCATACATACACGACCTTTCTTCATAGCACCCATATATACTTCCAAAACTTCACCTTTAATATTCCTCTGTCTCTAAACTGATATTCCTTGGTCCATTCTCTCTGTACTCATCCTACTACCATCATGTTGACATCTTTATCGAGTAGGTTTCCATCTGTTAGCCTCCTGCTGCAGCAGGTTACTCATATTTCATGATTGACATTTTTTACAAGCCAAATATGTCATACTTTGCATGCTGAAATGCTCCATATTTGCTTAACAATCTCCAAGCAAAGAAAGCTACTCAAAGTTCATTTAATTGCCTTCCAAATTTTTGAGAAGTTATTCCGATATCGACAAGTTTCAGTCAAAGGGAGGTCCAAACAGCTTAGTCTTGATCTCCCTAGGTTTAAATTTCCTGTTTTAGAATTTAGAGAACGTAAATCTGTCCAAACAGCTTAATCTTGGCAGATTCTTAGATAGGTAGAGAATCAAAGGAGCCCAACAGCTTAATTTGGGCCCTTGGATGAAATAAGGGTAGTCTGTAGATAGGAAAGCATGAAAAGAAAGAATAGAATGATGGGTTTGCAAGTCTAAGTGCACCCAAATCAAAAGAAGAAAAAATGTTAGGTAAGTAGGCTGGGTAGGTAGTTTTGAGGTTGCTGAATCTTAATTGCTGACCAGTGGCAGATTTCCAGGCGTCATCTTTACTCAGGACACAATCAGCAGGCAGTTCTATGCGAGAAGCTCAAAAATAGGTATAACTAACTCCCTTTCTCCATTTTCCCCCCAATCATTAACTAACTTCCCTAAAAGAGGTCAAGATCTGCTTGATACCTCTTAAGTTCCATCATTTTCATAGCATTTGCTTGGGTGAAGATCTGCTTTACTCAAAGTTGTTCCATATTCTCTCTGAAAAAGGTTCTATCCCCTTGTAAACAGCCTAAGCTCTCCTGAACTTAGTGCTTCCTCACCATCTCCATATTAACCAATAACATTATTATTTAGCTCCCTATATTTTCCCATCCCCCTACTAAAATTATGTAAATCATCCCCTATGTAAATATCCCTCCCCCTGGTTGAAAAATAACCATAAGTACCCCCGGGAATTGCTCAGTTTACCTGAAACTTAGCAAGAACACTCATGCTGCCCCTTCAAACCATCTTCCAAATACAATGGACTCCTTCCAGAGTATAAACTCCCTTTGAGGTGATCAGACCCCTTCCGAAGCCTCAAATGCCTTTCAGACCCACTTACTTACTCCTTCCGACCGCAACAAACCCCTTGCTGACTTCCTTAACACTCCGCAGACCATAGAAAGCTAGATCGCATCACAAGATCGCAATATCCTCTCCATGCAAGTTATGACCCATCCGTCGCCACCCGACCCGATATCGCAATATCGGCGATCGGCGGTTGCAAGCGCCAAATGTCCAACTAAAACACCTTCCCGTTCCCCGCCGATGCGATATTGCGATCGCATCGGAGAAGTTCATCGCATCGCCTTCAGTATCAACACCTCGCCATGTCACTTCTGTACCAAGGACCCACCACAGGCCGACGTCATCCGCCGTACTGCTGACGTCAACAACCAGAAAGCCGAAAATTCGCGCAGGAAGAGAAATCGCACTTCGGAGCTCCAGAACAAGAAACAGAGGCAGTTTTTGATGCGCGATTAGCGCGAAGCGCTAATCGCGCATCGCTACGGAAAATAGGCCGTTTCAGGGAATCTTTTGATTCCTTGGCCCGTTATGTGCCAAAAAAGCCCGAAAATCGCCCGATCGTGCCAAATTGATCCAGTTTAAAGACAGTAGAGGACCAATGACAGAGTTTAAAGTGTATCAGATCAAATCATCAGGTAGCAAGCGTGTCAAAGAGTATCGGCAGGTGGTGAAAGCCATCAATGTAGTGGCAAAGAGTATCAGTGAAAATCTTAAGCAGCGGCCCGAAGCAGGAGAACATTTAATACCTTCCAGCAGAGTCAAAGAAAGAGGGCAAAGCCACTCAAAGCCCTCAAATCATAATCATTGCACATTTAACTCGCACCAGAGCAGAACTACAGATCCCGAAGCACAATCATCTCAGCAACACCGCATCAAGCCTCCAAGGGCCACATTGTAGTCTTTTTTGATTCAGCTGCCTCTAGCGCATTCAAAAGGACTTACCTGCATTTAATTCCAGCAACACTTAGATTTTTGAAAAGCTTTTCTAGCAGACCTGTTTAGGTCAATTGTAATGAATGTCTTTCTGATATTTTGCTTATATATACCACCCTGAACATTGTATTGAGGGGTTGGTTGGTTGGTAGGTTTTTTAGTTAGTGAGTCGAAGACATTGCTTAATTTTCTTCCCAGCATTTTCTCCAAGCAGAGACCCACACTATAACTGTCATACTTTCTATAATCAAAGATTGTTGAGAGCATGGATTTCGAAACTGCTTGATGTGTTCAATTGGCCAAGGAGTGATTACGGAATTCCTGTGCTTCTACATGATTCAATAAGTGTTTCTCTCCTCTGTTAATTTTCATGT